>PVKZ01000049.1:821676-1041656 GCA_004027375.1 Macroglossus sobrinus
TCCTAGAAATATTATGAGGAGTAGTTCACATATGAGGGCTAGCACATGCATAGGGCACTTGGACACAGCCAATATGTACAAACTCCCTTCATATATTATGCACTCTGGGTAGGTATAACCACGAGTCAGCTAACCACACGGGATGCTTTTAGGTCTGGCAAGTGGGATGGAAAGCTCGCTGCATCAGTCTCCTCTGTGAGTGCCTGCACGCTTTCTGGCTTCAGGCTGGAAACGTCCTGTGATGTGTCTGGCCTGGCCAAACACAGGAAGTACTGAACTTATTAAAATTTAAAAACAAACCAAAGTTGTATGGAACCTCCCAAAACACTCACGTTGTGTCTGAGGGTGAAGGCTTGGATTCATTTCTGATCTGACATGAGCACCATATATTAGAAAAACACAAATAGTGCAGGGTAATTCTATGAAAGGCTACACCCTTGCATTCTGTCTTATGACAGTCTTGCAAAGCAATCCCTCTTTAGGCCTAGAGGGAGTTTGTGAAGCCTTCTTTCTTCTTTCGATTCCTTTTCTGTTAGTTGTCATAGGAATATGTGTTTATGGACAAATTTTTAGGCAGCTTGACCTGAACATTCTGAAGCAGAGCTGGGGGTAACTCATCTTGGGTGCTACCAACCTGTGGAGGCTGGCTTGGTTCTTGCTCTGTATTTGGGTAAATCTGCCTATGGCGGGCCCTGGGGCAGTCCCCAACCTAGTCTACTGCTTGTGAAGAGCCAGACCACCCACGGGTAATCCACAGGCATCTGTGACTGGGTAATCAGGAGTTGGCTAAATCAAGCTGATGGCCAAAAGTGAACCTAATGGTGAAAAATGAAGCTTCCAGAACAACACACAAGGGTGTGTTTGGCTGCAAATTATGTTTAGATCATTGAAAAGAATTATAGAATCATCTAGAGCTGTAAGTAACCAGAGCAACTATGTAGCTCCAACTCTCCATTTTTTCACATGAAGGAAGTGAGGCACAAAGATTTTTACGTGAGTTATCCAAAGTCAACAGTGGTTAGTGATGCAGCCTGAACTAAGAACCTTGAGCTGACTTCCTCTCTCATTTTCAGAGCTAAAGCGAACACACACACACACACACACACACACACACACACACACACACACATTCCACATGAGTTAATTTAAAATAACTTGTAATTCATTAGAGATTTACAAAAATCAGCCTGACTTAATCCTGACATACCCACTTGTACATAGTGTTTAGAAGCTATCAGTGGTAGATAAATTAATTTATATAAGATAACAGGGCATTCCAAGGAGAAAATGAACTGAGACACTTGTCTTTGAAATTCAAAGAAATTGAAGAATATTTTTTATCCTGAGATGGCCCTTTTCAAGGGTCAAGCAGAAAGGGAAATGAAGTTTCTGAAACAGAATTCATCTAAATGCATCTACTATGATGATTTACCAGTAGATACCTGGCATCCAAGACCGGGAAGAAAACAGCTGCCCACACCAAAATCCTGGACCCAGCCATTCTAGAATCAGCCTGAAGTGGGGAAATGTCTGTGTTAATAAATCCATAGAACCCCGGACGGTTTTGATTCAGAGTGTCCTTAGCTCAGTGCACAACAGAGAAAAGGAGCCACATTCTAAACATTACATGTAAGGAACTGCTACATACTGAGCCAAGATCAATTTCATCAGTGGTGACCCAAGCACAGAACTACTATCAAGCCAGCCAAGGTTACAGCAGGCACCACACAACCCATGGCATTAGCATTCACTATTGCAGCAAGTGAGTGTCAGGGACTTTCGGTGCATATAGTTGCAGACTCAGGACTGCTAGGGTTTAAGAGGAAGCAACAACAAGCTCTGACTTTATCAGTGGTGACAGAAACAAGTAGAAGGGGGCATCTCTTTAGACCATGGTTTTAAATGGTACCCTCTGGTCTCTGGCTTTAGCGAGAGTAATTGTAGTAAGGTAGGATTTATTGTTCACCTAGTCTGGGCAGTGAATATGGATTCCTCCAGCCTCAAGGGGTCCATCTTTCTTTCATCTAATCTGATTAAGGAATTAGAATCCAAGGTGGCTCTTTGGAAGTGAGTAAGAACCCAGGAGGTTCTATGATAAGTCAGGAGAAAAAGGGTGAAATAGATGACTGGTCTTGGGACAGCAGTGTCAGTGACATTGTGAATATTCCAGACTATTGAAGTGAGTTGTGCCAATTTAAATGTTTTACTTTTGGGCATGACATTTACATTCAGTAGGTTCTCTTCTCATTTAACAGCTGAATGATATGTCTGAGCTCTTTCTGAAGTATGATGACCCTATGCCTCCTCAAGAAGTTTCTTTTCTTATGTTTTTACATAAAATATATTTCATCATGAGACAAGATTCCAATCCCCCAAAGGCTTTCTTTTTTAGATATATTTGACTCTGTTTCTATTAGTAAATTTTTCTTTAAACCAATTTAGAGATTCACTACAGCTCCTAGATCCTTGAATTCACAGCTAGAGCATAATGAAAAAGGGACACTCTCCAAACAAAGGTCAATAGTAGGTGTTAAACAAATTCACCTTGAGATGAAGGAGACTGCTTACTTACAGCTATAGTTTCTTCCCTCTTAGAAGTAACATAATAATATTTCTTCATCAGAATTACTTTTTATACAAGTTTTTCAAATCTTAGTGAAGGAGAATTATCTATTATCTATTTTATTGCCTGTGACATCCTTCTTAGTCTCAAGTGTCCACATTAAATGTCATCTCCCCTGTAAAATCTTTTACAAAAACATTATTTTCCAGAGAAAATTATGTTTTCCCCACTTTTTCCTTGTTTTCTTTATTCTTATCTTTAGATACAATAAGAAAGTATATTTATTTCCTCTCCTACATAGTTTCTTGAGGGCAAAGACTATATTTTACTTATCTTTGTAATCCTAGTATCTCTCAGATAGTAGATATATTTTTAAAATCTTATTGGATTTAATTGAACTTATGTAATATTTCAAAAATATAGAATTTGCTTTAAACTTCAAAGATCACCCAATTGGCTGGAAGTCTCTTCCTTGGAGAATCAGTAAATTATTGAGGATATAAAAATTTGGGGAATGTAGAAACTAATGTATCCACTCAATAGTTTATTACCTGTGGAACTGAGAAAATCACCATTTGTCACATTAAGCTTGTTTCTCATTTAAAATGTGAAGCATTTGCCACAACTACCACATAGTGTACCTGTGTGAATTTAAAAACACGTTCTAATATATATGAAGGCATTTTGTAAATAGTAACATCCCATTTATAAGTATTAAAATTATTTTAATTTTTCTTATATATCTATAATCTTAGATCTGTAAGTATATAGTTTTCATTAAAATTGGGAAACTTTTAACTGTCATTTCTTGAAATATTTCTTTCCTCTCTTCTCTTTTGGGTTTCTCATTACATGTATTATCTCCCACAGATCACAGAGTCTCTTAAAAGTTTTAGTCCTTCTTTTCTTTATTTTGGATAGTTTCAATTTGGCTGATTACTTCTTTCACAAGTTCAAAATTGTTTTAATCCCTTACAATGAAATTTTAATTTGAGGCATTGTATTTTTCAACTCTAGAAGTACCATTTGGAACTTTTTTATATTTTTCACTTTTCTATTTATTATGTGTGCTTTCTTTTAAATTCTTGAGCATTTTTTTGATAGTTATATTATATGCTTTAAAGTTCTTTTCTGTTAATTCCATTATTTCTGTCATTTCTGGGGCATGTTTCTATTGCCTGGTAATGTGTTACATTTTTCTACTTTTTTCTGTTAATGTGTCATATTTTCCTGCCTCTATATATGTGTGTAGTAATTTTTTATTAGATCATAATTTTTATGTTTTCAAATGCTGGAATTTATTGTATTCTTTAATGGGTATTGACTTTTGCTATAGAACACAGTAAGTTACTGGGAACAGTTTATCCTTAGGAGGATTGTTTTCGAGTTTAATAGAAAATCTAGAGTAGCTTTAACCTATTGACAGTTTAGTCCCACTAATAATGCACAACATTTCTGGGGTCTCTACCCCCATGTGTTTAACAAGGACTTTCTACTCTGGGTGGTTAGAACCTGAATGTCTCTGGGACCTGTGTGAACCCTAGAAATCATTTATCTTACCATTTCCCAACCTTTTTTTTTTTTTTTGGCCCAGCCTCATAGGGTTCTTTCCTGTACATAAACAAAATATTTAACTGCCATCTAAAAGGGATTTTTATGCAGATTCATCTTATGTATTTCCCTTTTCTTAGATAGTCTTCCCTAAAAGTGCCAGACATTTCAGCTTCCCTGAAGTCTTTTCTTTTTCTTCTTCATCCAAAAAGTGTGCCATGCTTTGTTTGCTCAGAAAAGCTTGTAAGCAGAGAGCCAGAACAGTTGTAGGGATCCCCTATTCCTCTTCTCTCAGGATTAGAGTCCTCTGTTGTCTGTTGACCAATGTATGAAACCATCGCTGCATGTATTTTCCTAGTTTTCTAGTTGTTTACTGCAGAATAGCAAACCCAATCCCAATTATTTTATTATAGCTGAAATATAATAATTGGAACTTAAAGTTGTCTTTTGCTTATGGCCCATTAATTATATTGTTGGAAGACAACTTGTCATGAGTCTCTGATATTTATGTATGTCTTGTGAGTAAAGAATGCACTGATTCCTCTTTGTTTCCAACCATATTTTTAAGGATGTTTGTCTAGTCTTGAAAGATAGAATTAATATCTCTCAGAACAAAGGGCAGGTTTCCTTAAAGCTTTAGAAGCTAGCTCCCTCTGTAACAAATGGTAGACATATTTACTTCTCTTTAAAAAGGACTAGGTTTCTTAACTCAGGGTTTCTGTTCTGCAAAGCAACTAACTTTACTTACAGGCACCTTCTGGCCTCTTTCATTGTGGGAATTGGGGCTTGAAGAACTGGTGCAAAAGTGTTGATATTCTGTCTACTACCATTACCACCTATAGTAAATTGTTTTTTCTCTCTGACTCAGCAGTATCATGTCTTTTATTAGCATCCATGAAACTGTGGTAGACTAAATTATTAACTTGCAAGTAGGAGTAAAATCTCAGACTCTTCACAACTTTTAATACATATTTGCTGAATACACCATTTACATTTATATTGGAAGAGATAACAAAGTATATGACAACATAATAATAGCTAATATTTATTCAGGGAATATTTTGCAAAATATTTTTTAAAATCATTTCAAAAATTGAGCAAAATATGTTTTTATTCCCATTTTCATACAAGAAACAGGATCAGAGAGCATGTGATTTGGACAAAGCAAATGCGTAGTAAATAGTAAGCCAACATTCAATGCTAAGCGTTTTTGTTCTCCTTCCAATGTCATGAAAACTGCTAGCACTACACAATTATAACAATATTAACATAAAAAGCATATAATTGAGGTTTAAATTATGTGGTAGACTAAAACTACAGAAATTCAGAAGAAACAGAGTCTGGTTTCAGCTAAGTTCCTCAGAAAAGACTGACTGGAGGAAGAAGAACTAAGTAACCTAAGCTACTGCCCAAAGTCTGACACTCAAAGTCTATTCTACAAAGTTTCCTATAAATCCTGCAGCCTACTATGAAGCTGTGCTATTTCCTGCCTCAAAAGTGAGGATATAAATGAGAGCATATTTATGAAACACGCCGAGAGATAATTCCTTCACCTTCACACATACAGCTCTTGCTCACCCATGATTGGGTTGCAGGCTGACGGCAGTGGGGTGGGTTCAGAGGTTATAGGCACACTGGCATATACTTCAGTCTCCAAAGCTAACATAGGAGTGTGTGTGTGTGGGGGGGCGGGGGTGGGGTGTTTCTCAGTAAAGGACTTGACCAAATAATTCTCTAAATTTCAATTCTACCCCTGAAAAGTAAATATACTATAGTATGAGCATGGAAGAGATAACTACACAGTTTAAGATGCAGCTTAGACAGCATTGGCAGATACCAGAAACCAGCACCAGAAGTAATAAGAGAAATGAAACACCTTACAAAATGAAGAAATTTGGGGAAGGCATCAGACTTCTTAAGAGCAAGGTGATCCAAGCTGAACTCTGGATAACTGATTAAAAACAAAACAAAACAAAACAAAACAAAACAAACAAACAAAAAAACCTATTTAAGCAGTGCCTAATTTCTATCTCAAAATGTCCGGGCAGTGATATCCTTGGGGAAAAAGTTTAGATGTGCTCAGTTTGGCAAACATTAAAGCAAAGTGTACCATTTAGCTAGCTGTTCATATGGACTTTAAAAATTATACTGAATGAAGATTTTAACAAATTAAGTACTAGTATATATTTTCAATCAAAAATTAATTCCATTAGTTTTTATGTACCATTAGACAAGTAAAATTGGTTAAAATTAATTCCACTAGTATTTTTAAACAATAATAATACTGAGGGCTTAATATGTATCAGTTGTTTTCTAATGATAGATTTTACTTTGTGATTAGTTGGGCTGAGTGGAGCAAAGTCCTAAGAAAGATAGTTGAAAAAGATTGGAGTTTACTTCTCTTTTCACATATAAATTCAAACCGATAAGGAAGCTCTGCTATGCAGTGCTGTCAGGACATAGTCTTCTCCTGGCTTGTTGTTCCATTCCTGGGGTATTCCACTTTGTGTGCAGTCCAAATGGCTCATCGCCACATCTTCATTATGCCAACGGGAAGGGGGAAACAAAACAAAAAGAGGGAACCATTCTAAGACACATCCCAGCTGTTGCACATGCCTATTTCTTTTATATTTTGCTATCTGGAACTTAGGCACAAGGCTACACCAGCTGTTAAAGAAGAACTGATAAATGGGGTGCTATTACAGGTGAGGATGGCTAAAATACATCTAGACTGCTAAAAGAGGAGTTTCTATTACTGTGGAGGAGAAGCAATCTGGGAGGCCCTCTCTGACTCCCTCTATAGACTGTGTATTCCATAGTGAGAGATAGAGAATTGCTATACTCTCCTCCAGAAAAGAGTGTGATCGTTTGGAAATTGGTGAAATTAAGGCCATTTGTGGAAGCCTTTAGAAAACAAACACAAAAGTCACCACCATGTCTTCCCAGTCAATCCAATAAAGACTTTTCTACTCCCAATTCTATTTACTTATGTAATTCAAAAGTTGAGGATAGCCTATAGAAAGCCAACTCATCTCAGAAATGTCTAAAATGACCTCCTTAGGGAATAAGTACTTGTGAAGCTTTCTACAAGGCATGGTTTTGTAAGTGGTCAAACTGTGGCTGACAATAACCACATTCTCAATAGTCTGATGTATGGAAATTAAAATGCCAGCTTATTAAGTTCTAATAAAAAGTATGAACCTTCAAGGCACACTCTGGGTGCTGCTCCAGTATTCCCTCCCAACCACTGCATGCTGGCTTGTGACTGAGTCTCAGACTCTCTCAGCTCCCCGCAGCCCCAAAGCAAAGAGTACATAACATGCACACTTACTTTCTTCTCCAAAGCATGACATACATGGGGCAGACTCTACTAATGTTAGACGATAATATGAAGAAGCCACAATAGGAAGGAGGAAACCACAAAGTGATGAGTATGAATTCCTTCTCCCACCAGCCTTGATGCCCCCTAGGAACTCATATGTCTGCCCCTGTCATCAGCCCCTTTCTGGCTGCTGCCATGTAGTAAGGTGAATACATCTCTCCCAGGAAAGGGTGCACTTTCTCCATGCATCTAGATCCCAGATCTTTTGACTAGTATCCACCTTCCCATTCTAGAAAATAAAAATATCAGTTGATATTTAAACAGTCTCAGTAGTGATGCACTCAGCTTATGTGGAAAGCTTTTTTTTTTTTCATTATTCAATAAAAGACTTACTATTCTTAAGCCTAGGTATTTGTGCTAGTTTTCCCATTCAGAACTTCCCTAGAAAGAATGGGTAGGTACTTACTTTATGTCCTCATTATACATAAAGCTTTCTGAAGATTATAAAGCTTTCAAACTCAGGAACTCCCCACAAGGACTGATTTCTGCCTCTTTCCTGGAATTCTAAAACTCCTACAGTTTTTCTTCTTAATAGATGCTTATTTCTTGTAGAGATCCATCATTATTAGTTCTATGTACTGCACATATAATAAATATTGAGCCATCACCTACTGCATGCACTGTCATTAATTATGAGCATGTCTTACCTCTCCTTTTAGATCTTAAGTTTATAGTCTCTAAAGGCAATGATATTCATCTTTTTAATCCCACAGAATACAACACAGTGCTTTGTACATAATAAGGAGATCAATGGGTATTTCCTGGAATAAATTTAAGGAAGAGAGGTATGTATAGACCGATATGGAAAATGCAATCTAAACACTGCTCTTCAGTAGAACTTTCTCTGACGATGGAAATGTTCTGTATCTGCCCTCGATTGCCAGTCACTAAGGTGTAGGCTATTGGGCACTTGAATTATGGCTAATGTGACTGAAGGATGTCTCATTTTAGTTAATTTTAATTAATTTAAATTAAAAATAAAAATAGCTGCTAGTGGCTAGTGACTACCTCATTGGACAGGGTGAACAGGAAAGAACTCCATATCCTTTGTATTCAGCATCGTGTTTTTCTTTCTACTCCAAAATAAACAGGATTCTTAAGAATGACTTTGTCTGAAAGCTGCCTTGGGTGCCAGGCTCGGTTCTGGGTACTCTACTTTTATCAGTTACTCATACCTCAAGACAACCCTGTGAGGTAAATTATATTATTATTTGCATTAGATCAGAGCATGGAGATGTTAAGTCTATTGTCCACAGTGGTAATTTAGTTGAAGCTGCTTTAAAAAAAAAAAAAGTGAATGAATGAGTTAGTGAGTGAATGAATTGGTTGAAATTGGTGTTCAGACACGGTGCCAGGTCTAAGCGAACACACTTTCCTCTAATAAGAGCCCTCAGATCTAGAGCTCTCACATGCCTGACACTGGAATGTGAGTGACTGCCCCGCCCCTGACTTTTTCTGGCAGGTCTCAGTGGCCTTGCTTCTCTCACGCTGCACTTTGTAAGTACTCATGGAGAAGAAAGCTGGATCAAGGATTTTTCTTAAATTCAGGCCTGAAGGAGAGTAACTGGAAAACAATCTCTTTTTTAAATTTAATTTTAATTTTTATTTTTTTCAGGGAACTAAACTTACTGGTGCAAAAATGTTTGCTTGGGGAAACTATTTCCACAGACCAAAAAAAAAAAAAAAAGGAATATATGATTTTGGGGGAAAGAGAACTAGACCTCGATAAAGGGGGTTCAGAAAGACTTCCTTTTAGCACACAGAATGTTCCTAGGGTTTTTGTTTGGGCTTTGTGCATGTTTATTTGCTTTTTGTTTTCAGAAGACAGAACCTAATGTCTAAGGCCTCACAGACTTCTCACAGACTTTAATTTCAGTAAATGCCAGAAAGAGGCATTCCTTTCTCCTGCACACAATAAGGGTTGCTAAGGTTAGCACTTAAAGAAGACATTAAATCATACTGGGTGGGAGGATGGGATGAGAAATTCATGACACAAATGGCTTATTATGTAGAATATGCAATGGAGCAAAAATATCCACCCCCAAACTGTATTATGCATGATCTTTTGAGGTTAACAAAAGGAACGCCATGGTAGAAATGATGGAAATCTGCAAGAATGAGGTCCTTGAAGCTAATCCTGTCATTCTCCCTGCTTTCATCTCCCCTAAAATTGGCTCATTACACCATTAGAAAAATACACCACAGAGTGAAGTTATGTTCCAAAAAGAAAGAAAATAAGTATTGCCTTGAGCATTCTCTATACAGGAATATTATTTTTCCTTTACGATATTGAACATGTATGTAGTTAATTTAGCCTAATAATTAGTTGGCTTGATGCAAGTGTTTGCTCTGTCCTTGTTAAAAAAGATGACTCAGTGATTTGGTTTAAATGTGTCCAAGTAAAAATATGTTTTCATCTTTAACTGTTTATATCTATTTGGATAGGCTTCTGTAAGCATCCACTATAGTTCGTGACTTCCATCATGATGGTGTTTATTATTACGTATTGCACAACAAGCAGGTGGGATGATAATAATATACTTGAAAGAACACCTATATTCTCATGGCAACAATTTGCAATAGCGCTGTAGGGATAAACAAGGGAGCCAAGATGGGGTTTACAGTTAACACTTGATTTTGCACACCTGTATTAATGACACCCACCTACAGAGAAAAAACATCAGGGACACTCCTGTAGGCTCCTGGCAATTTTTAAACATGAGCACAACAGCTGCTCATTGAGATCCTACCATGTGCATGTGTTCAAGGCAAAATATCAGGCTCTATCAGAAGGATAAAGATAAGATTTGATCTCTGCTATAGTGAACAACTGCTGTTTTTGCCCAGCATTTAGTTAGTATTCCTTTTGAATACCACATTCTTATTTCATATCTGATTTGGGAAATCCTCTTCTGTCAGCACATGGGCTTAGGTGCTAGATCCCCCGGCAGCAGCAGGTTTCTTTCTTGACCCAAGACTGTCCAGCCTGAGTCACAGTGATCGGTTTAGGGTGGGCACATGACCAAACACTGAGCCAATGATGACCCCTACTTAGGAGTTGTTGTAGAACAACTGAAAGAGAGGCACTTAATCTCACGAGAGTTTGCCAAACTAGTAAAATTTATATCTAGATGTCTTGCTACAGCATGAAAAGTGTGTTTCTGAGAATAAAACCAATAGAAAGAGAACAGAGTGAGCAAGCAAGAGAGAGAGAATATATTTTTTGAAGATCTAGATCTATTCACACTTAAAGTTTAGCCCCTTGAACTTCCCAATTACATGAGTAAATGTTCTTTTTTACTTAGCCACTTAAGTGTCAATAGTGTTTTTGTGGCTTGAAATCAGAAGAGACTTGATTAATACATCTTTCTCTATGAGAGTGTATACTTAAAAGAAGAAAAACTAACACTTAGTGACACCTACTGCCTGGTAGGTAATTTAAGGAAATACTCTCATTGAAGCTTACAATCATAGGGCATAGTACTCCCACTTTCTGTATAAGAAAATTTCTGTTGACTGCTTGCACTGCATTTTGTTAACATTCACATTGTTGTTGTGTGACATTTAGATTGCTTCTAAGTTTTGGCTATTATAAAAAGTTGTGAAAAACTGATGTTTAATTTGGCCCTTAATGCATTTAAAATCTCAAAGCCTTTAACTATAACAGTTTCCTACAGTCCTCACTACCTACTGTGGTCAAACATTCTGCCCCTTCACAAATGTCTATGACCCGTCTGGCCTCAGTAAGCTCTTGAGTTTTCAATGTCTTTAAACTGTCTTAATAAACATTCTAGTACATACAACTTTGTCTACTTCTTCAATTCTTTCTGAGCACAAATTCCAAGAAGAGGAATTTCTAAAAGTTTTGCATTTTATAGGACTGTTATCATCTATTTCTGACTGCTTTCTAAATAATGGTATCAATTGATACTCCAACCAACAGTGTAAGTTTGTGCCTTTTTAGTCACACTCACACCAACACGGTCACTGTTGGCCAGTCTGATAGGTAAAATTATTATCTCCTTGGCATTTTTCTGCTATTAATTAAGTATACACATATGTGGGGTGTTTATATTGCTTTTTTTTTAACTTTTTTTTTTTTTGAATTGTCATTCCCTAGACAGAATATTGACAGATCTATAAAAAACTGAAGTCAGTAGGGGGATGGAGGTGGAGGATATATAGAAAACAGGGCCAATGTAGAGAGCAAGAACCATCCTCTCCTATGAACATTAAACAGAGAAGAATTATAAGTGATAAAGTGGTAAGCACAGTTTGGGGCACTGATTAGTGCTAGCATTTAATAAAAGAAGACATTACTCTTATAGGAAGGGAGAATGTACTTGGAGCCTGATTTTGCTCAGTAATAATAGCTTTTATAACTATATACTTGTGGTTTTCTAAAAGAATTTTATTAAATTCCTGCATAAAAATATTTATTGTGAATCTGAAATTCTCTAGTTTCTATCCCCTTTGTACTTCATCAAAACAATGTTTGTTTTTTTTAATAAAACATAATCTATTAGAATATCGAATATTGGTTTAGAATAAAACAGACTGTAAAGAAAAAATTAAATCAAGCTTTTATTGTCAGTATTATGATCATATCCAATGATTTACAATTTGTGAGAATGAGAAAAGTCATTTGATAACTATTGAGACTCTAAAATGTCTTTTATTAATCCAAAAGAATTAGATAGTTGTCTTGAGACATTTGAAAAAAATTAAGAATAACTACTCTTGAGTTTATTAAGTTCTTCAAACAAGTCTAAGGGGAACAATAGTCTCTCAACATCAACAGTAGATGAGTGGAGAAATAAAATGACTGTTAAGTATTGTGCTCACTGTTGAGAGGAGACATGTGTGGTGGCACAGCTCCCACTCTGCAGCCAATTCCCCGGAAGAAATCAGCCCTGCCCTCACCGCCATGTGATCCTGGGCAAATTTCTATCTTCTCAAGCCTCACTGTCCTCATTTTTCTTAAATGACAGAACCGTTATGCGAATGAATGTAAAGACTTCAATAGCAGAGATCATTGAGACTTTCAGTGGAGTCATTGAAACTATTTTCATAGTAATGCTGAAGAGTCACTTGCCTTGTTTCCTTTCTCTGTTGCGAGCCCAGTGGAGGTTTTCCGAGGCTACATTATGTGAGCTATCACAGCAGATCAAATGCAGAGCAGAGATGAGAATCCAGCTGTCTCCTGTTAAGCCAGACTTTAAAGAAATTTATGGAAATATGAAAGTGCCTCTCCTCTCACTAAATTGTTGTTTTCAGAAATACAATGATTGTTCTTAAAACTATGCTATTGGTATTAGCATGCAATGGATTTGTTAATGTTATTTTTAAATGAGTTAATGTAAAGTATATTTAAAATTTCTCATCTTTAATTTCTAAAACAGTAATACAGTAAATACCCTTAGATATTTGGATCCTCAATAATATTTAAGAGCATAATGGGTCCTAAGAACAAAAAACATGAGAACTATTGATTTTAATCAGCTGCTTGGCAAAAAATTTTTTCCACATAACTAAAATCAAAAGTAGAAAATAATTCTGTTAAACTATGTAGCCCGGATTTGCTTGCAGAATATCTAGTGACTATAGCCATAATATTTCTCCACTTTTTAATAAATTGTCAAGAGTAGTGGTTCTCAACTCTGGCTGCACATTAGAATCCTCTGAGAAATTCTTTGAATAAAATGTTGCTGTTTGGGACCTGTCATTGATATTTTATAAAAGCTTTTTGTCTCTGTGTGGATTAATTTCATCATTCAAACAATAGCTTTAAGAATTACTTATCTAGGTAGGCATTTTGTCCTCAAACCAAAATGCACCAAATTCTACCTTCTATTATAATTGTCCAGATTCATGTCTAACTTCCCAGCAGAGCCTGAGCAACCCTAGGGCAGCTCTGATGTATGAAACACTTTTCCTAAAACTTGAAACTATTGACAATGTCTCTCATAGAAAGAGTGTGGGGGGGGGGGAATGCAAATAATACATGGGAATATAAAATGGATTTACTGAATTCTATCATAGAATCATAGAATGCCAAATGGAAAGAGCTTTAGAGGAGAGTTAATCCATTTCACAAGTACAGAAATCTGAGTTCCAGAAAGGTTAAATGACTTGCTCAAGATCATAGGTCTCTCTTAATTTCTGGTGCTGATAGGCTGAAATGTTATGTTCCCAAGTTAAAAAAAAAAAAAAAAAAAGATAAAGCTCAAAAGCCTCACAAAGGGAAAGAAAATATGTATTTATATGAGATGTTAAAATGAAACACTTGAAAACTATTTATTGCCTTTCTTGCCAGCTTCAAGAGGGAGACACACCCTTGTGGTGATAAAAGAGGTTACATAATCCTGGCCCTGAAGAAAGAGAGTTAACACTGTCCCCACCCAGGCTGTGGTTTACCCTAAGGTGGGTGACAGAAGAGAAAAGTGTTCCCTGGTGATAGACTAATGAGCTAATGCCACAGCTCTGGGGTCCAAAGTGGGGAAGCAGAAGCATAGCACAGGCAGTCCTTTTACCCCCAAGACCCATCACCCAGTCAACACAGGGATAATTTCATCCCCTTTTAGGCACGAGGGATTTGTACAGTATCAGAAAACAGTAGCCTTCTGAAAGCTCAGACCTTTGTTCTCAGATAGTGATACGAAGACTCAGAGGTACATTTGTGGTTAGATTTGTGCAGTGGCGGCAATGCTAACTGGAACACCCAGCCTCCCATACCAGCTGAGTTTAAAGTACAACCGGTTGTGCCTTGTGCTGAGCTAACAGAGGACTTCTGCTCCTAGAATACTTCTGCTACATGATTTTTAAAAATTGCTCCTGGCCACTAAGCCCCAGTTTCTCTAGTACCCCATGGAACACTTGCCTTTTTCTTCTTGAGTAAGCCAGAGGTGGTTTTTGCTGCTTACGGTTAAGAATCCTGATTGACATGCTACCTAATCCAGATAAAGTAACACACTACCATCCTGGAATCCTCCATTGGTTACTTTGCAACATCAGGCAGCACGCTTAAGTGTTTTTCATCTGCTTTTATCATCCAGGAGGAGATTTCAACTTCACATTTTGTGAAACAAAGACATTGGTATTCCAATATTTCCACATCTCTTTCCTTCTTCTAAAATTAAAAAAAAAAAAAATTCACTCTATAATTACAATTGTCTTCTGTACTTTGTTTATGTTTATTCTGGAAGTTGAAAAATAATTAACAGACTTTACATCATGCCCATATAAAAATTATTCAATTCTGAGAACATTGTGCTATATTTACTTTTCTTTGTTATATGTCATAATTATATATATATCAGAATCTAACGTCATAATTTTTATGCCACTCAAGTAAAATTGATCCTGTAATCAAATTGGAATAAATTACCTTTGTTGTTATAATCTGTCTTTTATCTTTAACAGAAACTCAACTTTTTTCCACCCATAGTTAAATGGCTCTATTCTGTTCCAATTTGGAGTTGCCAGGGCTGCTATGAATCAATGAATTTGGGATAAGATGCCACTCTTTTCCTGGAACCACATTTTGTTTATTTTTTTTACTTACTTCCTCATTTTTTAGGTGTTATATTGTGATTCATAAGAAAAAATATGTATTATTATATATATATATACATATATAACATAATAAACAATATATAATAAAACAAATATATATTTTTTTATATATGGTTTTTGGTCATCATTCTTCCCATTTCTGGCACAGAGCTACAAAAACCCCTGGAATTTCCTGAGTGATAAGAGCAATGGGGGCATCTTTTGTTGTAATATTTAGTCATTATCCTTTAGAACCATAAAGGTGAAATAGATATCCTCTTATTCATAATAAGCCTCTTTCTACCACAACTGTGTTTATGTTAATAAGGTGACTTAGAAAGCGTATTAGGATAAAAGCTGGTTGTCAGAGGAACCAACCATGAACAGATGGTTGGAACTTTCCATTCCACCTCCTGATTTCCTGGAAGGGAGAAGGGCTAGAGGTTAAATCACCCATGGCTAATATAATGAAGCCTTCACAACAACCCAAACAGAGGGGGTTTTGAGGACTTCTAGATCAGGGAATAAGAAGGCTTCCATGTGCAACGACTACAGTGAACTCCATAAAAATGACTTCTCTCCTAGAAATAATTTAGAGAAACTGCTGATTTAAAACAAAATCAATAAGGCAAACATCTTTTTACCCTCCAAAACATACATACATATGACATATGATAACATTGAGATTTTTGCCACTTCTGCAGAAAAGAGGCAGCAGATCAGAACATAATATGAATATCTTGCATCTTTAACAGCACGATAAAGAGAAAACTTACTGAATTACCAATGTAGTATATTGTAATTGGAACATTTTCTTCTCCTGAAAATATATACTCATTTATTCAATTATAACCCACACCATTGGTTATTCAAAATTTATTTTGTTTTATGAATTATGTAGCATAAAAAGTAATCATGCTGTAATGTGTGGTGCCCGGTAACATGAAAATGCCTACTACAGTTACAATTTCAACAAACTTAAACTGAGAGTCAAATGAGTAGCATGACTCCAAAGGACATGGTTTCAAAATGGCATCTAGTGTTTTTAATCAATGCAGGAAAGATTAATGGCTTCTTTTTTCCCTCTGTCAAAGAACAAAAAACATTAGTTGCCATCTGATTTTCCACTCAATTGCATTTACCAACTGGCAGAAAGACCAACCAAGAAAGTTCCTCTGTCTGGTAGCTGGATTTGCCATGGGTGTGGTCCAGAAATGATTCTCCATGACCTGAATAGTCAACAGATAGCAACTGCCACCAAAGAGAGAGCCTAAGACTAAACTAGTAGAAAATATATCAACTATGAATAAGTATTAGGGATTTCCTCCTTCTCATCTACTTGTCTTAATCCTCTAATTAGGTACCTCTTGATTCTTTGAGAACATCATGAGTCGATGTCTGATTAGCCACTTCCCAGCAGGGAGCGAATTGCATATCAAAATGCATTTGATCCTTCTCAGTAAACTGACAAATCAACTGAAGAGTGAGTCAAATGAAAATGTTAGGAATACCATCCTGCAAAAAAAGGTGATGACTGCTGTAGGTTTGAAGAGTTATGATCTGTCAGAGTCTTCTTTTGCAAGGAACAGCTTAGCCATATGCCAATGCTCCATGGCTGCTGCAGTCAAAATCTGCACATGGCCTGGAATTCTCTGAGGATGTTATTCATAAAGGCACAGTTAATCAAACTCAGACCTCTCTCAAATCTCACTGTAAATCTATACTTATTGCCAGCAGAAGAAAGGTGCCAGACCAGAGAAGGTAAGCTACAGTCTGTGTGCCCTGGCTTCAGAACTATGAGGTCTCAATCCACTTTAAATAGTAAAAAAAAAAAAAAAAAAAAAGGTGTGTGTGTGTGTGTGTGTCTTTACATTGATCAAATAAGTAGCTGTCTATCCATACAATTAGAGATTTGTATTTATCCAAGGATTTTCAACCTTCATACAGATATTTTTATTTATTTTAATTTAATTTACCAAAAAGTGGGGGAAAAAAATCTTTCCTTCTCTCTCCCTCACTCTTTAGAGGAATTCAGAAAAGACAAGTATGAGCCAAAATCACTTTTGGCTAGAGTCCATGGTTACCAAGCTGAAAGAGCAGGCAGTTTTCTGGGTAAATTGTCCTGCCTCAAATGCCAGATGCCTGCTAAAAGTATCACAGGCTCTCAGAAGCTTTCTGTGCCTCCCCTGCCATCACAAATACAAAAGGTAGATCTTTCAACAGAGATGCTGGCATCTTCTCCACTGATTACACACTTGAGTTCTGAGAAGAATGGTTGTCTTAATTCTTGGCATAGGAAAATCTCTATACCAACGGTAGAGTCACTTAATTTGTTTAGAACTAACTCCAAGTGACATGAGTCTCTAAAATGTTGTCATGTTCTCACCATTGAAAGGGAAGATTAAGCAAAAGGGGATTTGAGTTCTCTCAGTTTGTACAATTCCCCTGTGGTTCACGTGCTCATTCTTTGCTGAATGTCGTTTTGTTGGTTGGTTGGTTGGTTGGTTCATTTTTTTCACCCTAACTCAGGGACAAATTATTCCAAGGTCCTTGAAGAGGAATGTGAAGCAAATACAGAACTACACATACTTGAGGTTCTCCTTCTGTAGGATGAAAATGGAGCATCACAGGTAGGGATCGTGAGCTCTTTGGCCACAGATCTGGGTTTGCCTTTAGCTCTGCTCTATGTCTCTGCCGCTTCACCGCTTCATAGTGTTGTTGAACTTTTTATGTTCATTAATAGACTTTATTTTAGGTTTACAGAAAAGTTGAGCAGAGTTCCTATTACTCATTCTCCCCCTGCCCTCAGTTCCCCCTATTATTATCTTGTATCTGTGTGGTGGGTTGTTGAATTTTAAATTACATACCACACAAAAGCATAGCATTTTAAGTATTAGAAGGTGTTTATGAATGAATATGAACTATTATGCCTGTAATTCAAGAACACCTAATTTGTTAATATGTAGGGCTTTCATTTCTTTGGTGACATTTTATGGGTCACTCATCAGAGATCACTGCTAAAACCCTACCAGACCAATACATAGTTTGTGAAATAACATCTATGAAGACTTGTTTCGTTAGATTTATTTTTCTCTAGTCATATTTCTTTGAAATGCAAATACTCCTGAGAGAAAAGAGTATTATATTTTTCTATATTTTTATCTTTGTTAACTTTATCGTTGATTAACAAAAGACACAATCCTCATTCAAACTCTAGAAAGAGTGACCATTAGTTTTTGATAAGAATCAGAGAAGGATCCAGAAGTTCTTAAGTACAACGCTGCTAAAGAGGAAGACAAGTAGTTTTGCACAGATCAATGATCTCAGAAGAGGATATTATGGCTCAGGGAAGGAACAGTTCTGAAAGAAGGGAGTTCCGACTCAGAGCCTTTCTTCCAGTCAGACAAGGGCACCCTCTGAGCATGCCAGGAGGGATCTCCAGGTCTGGTCCCATAGAATGCCATTTCTAACAGATGCTGATGGATGGGAGAGGCAGGTAAATACCTCATTTAAGCCACTTTTCTGCATTTTACTTGGTCATCTTTCCTATTTGAGGTGCTCTTCAACTTCTAGAGCCTCGTGTATTGCTCGTATGACCTAGATACTCCCAGGCACTGCTAGCCAGAGCCTGAAACAGACCTGTAATTTCCTTTCTAAAAATCTACCACAAAAAAATAATTAGAAACGAAGGACAAATTTTACATTCAAAAATGTTCATTGAAGCTTTATGTATGTTAGCCAAAAAAAAAAACCTGAATATCACCTGAAGTCTAATAATAGAGAAATCGTATAACTATACTACGAAATATTACACAGTATTTAAAATTGTTTTCCAATCACTATATGATATATAAAAAAGACATGATGTAATGTTACGTGCCTTTATGATTTTGACAATAAAGTTTGGAGAAGAAATATAATTTGCCAAAGGTTTCACAGTCAGTCAATTTTACACAGCTGGGATTCAAATCTGATATGTCTGATTCCATTTTCTATGCTCTTTCTATTGCTTTGGACTGAACACCCTGATGCTTCTGTTAGATCAGAAGTTCAAAGTTTACAGTTACAATTAAAAGTCTTTGTATCAGCAATTAAAATCACTCAAAATCATTCAAAATCTTGTCTTGGTCCTCTTCCAGACGTTTTTTCTATTATTCATGTCTTCACTCTAAAATTAGTATTTTTCTATCTCCTAACATAGATTCAAAATTTTCCCTAGTCCTGTAACATCCTCAATAAAATGAAATGCCCCTCTGATAAGTTATCAATCAGTGGAGGGGTGAGCTTACCAAAGAGCTCAGATTTTGTCACTCCAAATTTTACCTTCAATTCAGATCTGAACTGTAAAAATTACTCCTGCTAATGTCCTGGGATCTTCATGGGTTACTGCTCCCTGCCATTTACATAAGAGCAATATGCTAGAGAGGTCTGCCATTACCTGTGCTGTCCTTAGTCACTTCTGTAGGAAGTTGCCGTACCCACTGCCCTCTTTAAAAGATGAATTATTTAATCCCCATACCACTCCCAGGGATATTGGAGCCTAAGGCAATAAGAAAAATGTGTGCCTTCACATGCATTAATCAAAGCATCCTTCTATAGTTTGAAACAAGTGGGGAAAGTCAACAAAAGCTCTGCAACCAAACACGACTGCATATCAAGCTCTGTATTGCATGATCTGATCACATGCCATTGTTATTCTCTCTAAACTTACCTGGAGAGCAGGGAAGGACCACAGGATCCAGAACACACGGATTAATTGAAAAGAACTTTCCCCCATTGCCTGATAACATAGGATTGTAAAGCAGATAAGCAATACTAACCGTCCTGTCTTTATATAAAATATTAACATTTTGTTCCTCATGGATTTTTGCACTTTTTGGTTTACAAATATTGTATTAAATGTTAAAATATTTATCCTATCGACTTTTTTGGCACCCTAGGTGAGTGATTTATTTTTTTCACCCAAATTCTGGCCTTGTTCAAGATTAACTCCTCAGCCTCAGCTGATTGAATCTGCAATGGCCCTAACCTAAAGGCAACCCATATGTGAGATTTATACTTGCTGATTCTGTTCTGCCATTAAGGAAACTGCTGTGGAAAACACAGTCCAGAAAAACGCTACAGCCACCTTTCAAACTATTACACATAGGGTGACATCTTTCTTTTCTCTAGTCTCTCTTCCATTCTTTTTATGTGAAGAAGACATCTCCCCTGAAAGAGAGGGGTAAGTGAAGGAGCAGGAAGGAGAGTGTCTAGGCTGCAACTGGAATGAACCGGACCTCAGAACTTTACACAGAAGCTGATTGTAGTTAAGATAATAAGGAAACCTAGACATTGTAATGTGGGGTTTTACTCAACTTGTTCTTTCCTGCTCAATTTTGTTCTGTTTTCCCTTAATTCTATACAAGTTCCCTTCATTTTAAAGCACAATGCCATCTAGGTAATCTCTTTTTATGCCCACTGTGAGTCCCACCACTAGGCAGTCTCTCCTATATCGGGGATCCTTCATAGTTCAGTCACCTTGGGGAATTCCTGCATGCCCTCTCCCAGCCCAGTAGGATCAGTTTCTAGGGTCAGTCTCAGGAGTCAGAAATTTGAAACTAATTTAGTGACCTTTTCCACCAAAGAATGTAACTTCAATGGCCACCCACAAACTACCAACAGAAAAAAAGATGTGTATTTTAATAAGCTTAATAAAGTATATACAATATATAATACTATACAATATACTATACAATTTCTCCTCTTTAGAAATCTGACTAAATGAATTATTTGTTTGAAAAAGAAATATTGATATCAACATGAAAACTCTGAAAACCCAAACTCCTGTACACATGAATAAGCCTCAAGCAGGTGATATTAATGTTGTAACACAAAGACAGAAGCCAGAATGCTATCAGCTGAAGGTTTCTATCCCTCAAAATTTATATGGTAAAATCCTACCCCCAATGTGATGGCATTAGGAGGTAGGGCCTTTGGGAGGAGATTAGGTCATGATAGTGGAGCCCTCATGAACGGGATTGGTGCTCTTATAAAAGATAAAGTAGAGAACTCTCTCACTCCTTCTGCTTTCTGAGGATACAGTAAGATGAGAACCATCTATGAACTAGAAAGCAGTCCCTCACCAAAAATGGAATTTGCCTTTATCTTGATCTTGGACTTCCTAGCCTCCAGAACTATAAAAAAAAAAAATAAATGCCTGTTATTTATAAGTCATCCAGTTTTTAGTATTTGTCGTAGTGGCTATGAACTAAGACACAACACTTACTCAGGAAGGAGTTTTTCAGCCCACCAATGACTCTGAAAATGTTCCCAGCAATGGCCTAAGTCAGAGATTGGAGAGAACAAAACTTTATTTCCCAATAATAGACCAGCACCACTTAACAGAACTTTCTGTGATGGTAAAAAAATTCTATATACTATGCTTTTCAGTATGGTTGCCATTAGCCACATGTGGTTATTGAGCATTTAAAATGTGGCTAGTGCAACCTCTGAACTGATATTTTACATTTTATTTTATTTAGGCATAAATAGCCACATGTGGCTAGTGACTACCACATTGAATAGTACAGCTGTAGAATGCAGTAAAGATGTTCTTATATCTTTAATTTTTTATGCTTTTTTAAAAAGGCAAAATCAAATGCTTTGAAGAGATCGGTTTGAGTGAAGAATGGGAGAGACCACATTCATAGTCTTAATTTCAAGTTGCATTTTTGTATGCTTCTCAGTTTCAGTTTGCAGACCAATAAAATCCAATGCAAATTGCACTATGCTTTTACTGTGACAGGCAGCACTGGATGGTGAACAGAGCATTTAACAGGGAAACAGCTGATCTGGAATTAGTCTGCGTGTTTTATTACCTGAGCAGGCCCTTGTCTCTCTGAATTTCAGTTTTCTTAGCTGAAAAATGAAACCATTGAATTCAACAAATGCTAACACCTGGCCATAATGGTTTACATTCTCATCCAATTGACAAGACATTAAAACATTTTTTTAAATCAATGTTATTGCTCCACATAGAAATAAAAATATTAGAAATTCACCAATTTAAAATCAAGCTTTAAGAAAGTGCCAAAATGCTTTAGATTGTATAGTATATAGTATAATAGTGTATATTATTGTATATTATATATACTTTATTGTATAGTACTTTTAAAAATAAATTTCAAACATTAATGAATGAAAATTTTAATATTAAATGACTATTAAAAGACTAGTAAATAAAAATTTATAACTTTTGTTTTTACCTCTAGCAAAAATAATTAGTGTACTAATAATGAAGCATTTAAAAGAGTTGCCAATTTACTCTTAATACTGTGTGAGATCATAAGAAACTAAATTTTTATGCCACATTATTAAAGCAATAAATGTTATGAAGCTTAAGTCTAGTGAGGATGTGTTGTCATCAATATTGCATATTACAAATATCAAATATTTCTGGATACATTGATATTTATAGGTAAAGAAGTTTTTAAAAATTATTTTGGGCTTCTCGAACTGCATCACTGTTGCAATGATTTACCCCTCCAACAGCTTGAAATGTGTTTGATCTTTCAATTTTTAAGAGAAAAAATTCCCTTGTGCTGTGATCTACCAGAGTAAAAAGTCTTTGTAAGGTACGGGAAATTAAAATAGTGAGAAAAATAACATAAGAACTGCCAAGACACAGGAAAATTAGAAAAACATAAAAGTAATTAAATACTGTATAGTTATTTGGTGGAGGAAATGATGAAAATTTCCTATTTGGAGGCAGAATGAATTGTAATTAAGAGACTCCAAAGACCATCCTATGGCTTAGAGAGATCTTAAAACCAGTTCTACAATTTTCTAACTATATGACTTTGAGGAATTTAATTAACCTCTCCGAGGCAAGTCTAGAAAAAGCCTTTTAAGGAAGATGCTGTCAAAGATTGGCAAATTTGTGAAATAATCCTCAAACTAGCTTGCCATTTATCAGAGCCTCCTTACGTTTCTGACCCCTAGTTTTCAACTCTTTATTTTTCTTTTTCTGTCTAGTTCATTCATCCAGCAGATAGTGATCTGCAAAGCAGCTCCTTCTTGTGGGTCTGGAAGGCCTGTGTGTGATACACACACAGCATAGAACTAAAATCGGAGACCTCCAGTATTTTTTTTTTCCTGGATAGCAACTAAGTAACTAAATGTTTCTCCTATGATGAGGGTGGTCATTCAGGATCCCTGTCTGACAGGGTATGTGAATGGATGACATCTCCCCTTCCCCATGCCCTGCTGCAGGGTAACCCTGACACCACAGGGATCAGCCCAGACAACCTGTCTTTTCCTCTTTCTTCCCAAACCGTGAGGATAGGTGGTGACTGCACCTACTTAACTTGTCCTCCTTCACCTGGTCCAAACAATAATTCAATAAATGTCACCTGAGGCAACAATGTTCAAAATTGTCTAATCTATTTCTCTTTATAGAGTTATTTACACAGTAATTTGTATTGGGCACTCTGGGGAGTGGAAGTCATTTAAAACATGGGCCTTCCAAAAGGAAACTTACAATTTATTTTGGGAGATAAATCATACAATTACAAAGTGTATTTCAATAATAAAGATAGATTTCTGGATTTCACAGCTATTGAGGGAAAATTCCAAAGTTCCAAAAACTGGCCTACACAAAATTTCCACCAGTTTGCTAGGAGCAAATATTTCTTTCCTGCAGCATTAAAACTTCTTGATGTGTATATGGTGACAGGAGATTCAGTCCAGCCCAGGAGAAGGTCTGGTTCCCAGGAGATAAGCTGAATTTCATGATTGTGAGGAAGGGAGGGAATTTTGCTAGTCTTCCTGGCACCAGAAAAAAGAAAAGTGAGAAACAAAGATAATCTCTTATTAATGTCAGCAGGGCTATCCAAATCACCAAGGTGAAGGCTCTTAAACTGATGATGTCTATTATCATTTATTAAATTTTTTTTCTGTGACAGATTAGAAGAAAATAGTGACTTAAATGCATGTTTTCCTAGGAGAATAGAAGTGGGCAATAAACGTTATTTGTATGCTTATAGCTCCATCACTTATTCCCACAAGTTCCATTTGCTTCATATACAAAACAGCCATAACAGATTTACAAAATTGTCTCAGCATTAGACTCTGTGCAGTAAAGGCAATGTTTATACAAAGAGGTTAGCCATCATCTTCTGAGAAGCCTCTAAATCAAATTTGCACATATAAGCAAGGGTTTTTAAGGACTAATCAGATAATTATACTCCAGGCAACCAATTTGCATGGCAAGAGGGCAGATTTTTATTTTATTTGCTTTATATTTCAGCCTTGGTATAATAAAGTACCATGCAAAATCTCAACTTGTGTGGTGTTTTGTAATTACTCGTGTTTGCTAAAATAGGTTGAGTTTATAAGAATCACGTTGTGCTCTGTGATTTGCAGTGCAAGATGACCTCACACTGTAGCCACCAGTAGGGTTCTGTGCCATCTAGAACTGTTTTTCTTCATGCTCATCCCCCAACATAAAGGACCCTAAGTTTCTGTGAAAAATACACAAAAAAATTCACCTCTGGTCTTTGTGGCTTATTAATCTATCTTCAGATGTGTAGTTTGTAACATAAAAGAGCATGTAAGCCAGTCTACACCTAATATTTTAATAGAGAGATGACCAGATGAAACTTTAAATGTCTAACACTCTTTTCCCTGCCTTTTAGCAAACTCTCTATATAGTTCTAATGGGCTCTTAAAATATGAGGTAACCATCAAAAATAGCTGCTTTATTTAAAAAGCTCACTGTTAAAGGTGCTTTTGCTAATCTGACATAAGGGAAAATTCAAGTTCAAATTTCATGCTTTGGAAAGCAATAAAAACCACCACCTGGAAATCCAGAGGCACAGGCAAATTGATATTCAAAGCAGGTGTGTCAGTCTCATAGCGACATGGCAGAAGTCGTTCAGAGGTTCTGGAAGGAAGGTTAGGGTCCCAGCAGGGCAGTAACTTCCTGGAGGGCCCTTGCTTTAGAGTTCTAGCTGAGCATGTCGAAAGCATCTACTGTCTTGCAAAGAAAAATCTATCAGTTATGCCTACGATGGGGATAGGTGAGTTCAAACTATCACCTTCAAATAAAATAACTGAAAACAACAAACCCCACACGTTTATGAGCTCAAATACTAGAGGGCATTTCTATAAATCTTTCCTATTTTTGATTTTTTTTTTTTTTTTTTGGCTCAGGAGTGGATCATGAAAGAAAATGCTAAACACTGCCAGAAAGAATATTTGCAGAACTTACTGCCTTACCTTGCTAAGTCCTTCTGGTTCAGATCATATTGGAATAATTTCTGGGCTTTCAAATATTTAATATTTACCAACCACTAATTCTAAGAAAAAAAAAAAACAGTGCATTTGTTGTAATCATGAATGAAAAACTCAATAAGAGTCTAACAAGACAGGGTAGGGACATAAATTCACTAATTTTCTAAGCTTTTATTGAGTACCTATTGTGGTAGATTGCATTAATGTTTCATTTTTTACTTTATTCTGTATCTGTGCCTTTTGACATGTGGCTTTGAAGTTTCTTCCACTAAACATGGAGTATATTTCCCCACTCAATTAATGTTGAATGTGATCACGTGACTTGCTTTGGGCAATAAAATACTAATGGATATGACACAAGCAAACATTTGAAATGTGAGTGTGTAATTGGGTTTGCCCTCTTGTGCTCCTATCTCTGCCATGGGAATATTTTCTTCTGATTAGCTACTGCCCTCTAGCCTGGGTCCCAGAAAAATAACAGAGCACAGCCTATAGCGAGGAGTCAAACCAACTGGACTCAGTGCTTGAAAAGAATCTCCCAGGTGAGATTTGCTGAGATCTTCTGATCCACAGTTAACCCCAGAAGCATGCTTTGAAGTATAAATGCTGTTTTATGTAATGCTGTGTTTTAGCGTTGCTGGTTGCAGACCATTTTGTAGTAATTGTTGTCAAAGACAGTTTTTATGTGGTAGGCATTGTGCTGGACTCTGGTGACCTTAAGGTGAATTAGAGACAGCTCCTGCTCTTGAGATACTCTGGGTCTAACACAGGAGATGTGTACATAAACTGTGCAATATAGTTAGTGCTTTGAGTGGTCTGAACCAGATATTCTAAAATAAAAGAGAAACAAATTAAAGAAAAAGATAAATGGCTACCAAAATATAGTTCCACCACATTTTGAGTTCATAGAAGCCATTTTTATTTTAGCCTTAAATATATTTCCTGAGAAAACTGATCTTTTATATAACTAATTAAATCCCATATTTTGGGGGGTTAATAATTTTAATAATTTTGTCTGTTTTTAATGTGTGTGTTTAAAATATAATCATTGTTGTCCTCTACACATACATTAACATTTACTCCAAAATGAGAGTTGATCTAAGATTAAATTTAGGCTAAATCTCTAACATGAATTGAGTTTTATTCTATTTATTGGCAATATGAAAAGTGTATTTTTCCACCCACTGCAGAAAAATATCCAAGCCATCTGGGGATGAACAACAAAATATGTTTTTTTCTCCATATATAAATTCAGGTCACATTGAAATGCAAGGTGTCAAGTTTGGACAGCCTAGAAAACATTTTTACATCTGCAAATTCCTCCTTACCATTTGAGACGTCCAATCTGAATACCACTGTTCATTTGCATTAAAGAAAAGATCCCATTCTTTTTCTGCAGAGAGATTATTTTGGATTGCCTCCAAAGATTTATGAGATTCTGGAAACAGCAAACAAGGAGGTGAGGGGTGGAAGTATAGATGTTGAAATTATTGATATCAGTTGGGGAGAGGCTTATGCTATGTGCCTCAGTCTTTTCAATGAGAGGCATGGTTGCATATGCAACCAGTCTGTCCTAGCCTGCTAGGAGGCCTGAGTAAAGGTATCTAGACATTGTATTAAAAAGTGTAAATATTCCTCTGGATTTTATAATTTAGGAAAGCTGGAGGATTCATACTATAACCAGGATCATCAGACAGCACTAGATGAGTGCCCTGCACTTCTCACTTTCAAGCCCTTGGCAAATATCAATAATCAATCATGGAATTCTTTTCTATTAAGGCTTTCAAATTCTTCTAAAAATAATATTGCAAAAAAACCCACTATAGTTTGAAGCTTAAGCACATGAACTTTGGAGCCAAACAACCTAGGCTTAAATGTTTTATCTACTACATCCCAGAGATGTTATTTGGGAAAATCAATCTTTCTCCATACCTTAATTTCCTCATCAATAAATTATATATAGCAATGCCACTTATTTCACAGGATTGTTGTGAGAAGGAAATGAGAAAATTACATAAGCTGCTTAGAAAAGGTTTTTGCACACAGAAAGGTCTAAATGACTGATAGCTATATCTATTATTCTCCATCAACTAGACTAAGCATGTTGTAGGTGTTCCATTTGACCATCCTTGCATTAGGATATCATCATTATGAATGTCTGAATTGAGAAAAAAGTTAAACACTTAGTTCATCTCCTTACTTAGCTACCCCTGCCTTTGACCCATCACTCATTGTAGACTAGGAAAGAGACTCAGAGTGGTTAAGTTATTTGCTCAGTTAGTAGCAGAGCCAGGACTTGAACTAGGTCATCCTGGCTCCTGAGACAGTGCAATTTCTATTAAACCAAGCTGAAGGTGCTGAGTTGGGGAGGTGATCAATGTTAGACAAAGGGCTTTGTATATCCTATTATAGTGATTCACCACCAAGGCGCACAGAGGGAGGTCAAACTACCCAGGATCATTGTTATGGTTTGCCATCAGAGCTACCCTTTCTTTTGGCACATCAACTGAAGAAAGGGCTTTGAGGAGAAAAGTAGAGCAGTGAAGATATTTCCTTCCAACAGCCTCTCTTTTGCAGAGGAATTCGTGGAATGAAACCCTAAGCAATTGCTTGTTCACAGCAATGTTGCCAGGTGCTGTAATGCTTCTGCTTCTTCAGATAATAGTTAATATTATAGCTGGGGCTAGAATTAAGCACAGGTGTAGATTTGGCACTGCAGTGAGTGTGGGGTATGGGGTCTTTTTCTAACTCCACTAAATCTGTGCTACTTTGCACAATGCCAAAAGGTCCTCTTCACTCCCAACACACACACACAGGCGCACACACACATCCACAACAGGGACCAACATCACTCTTTCTTATGGCAAAACTGTTAGCTAGACAAAGGTTATACTCTCTTGTCAGTGAGGAAACTAGAATTTAGAAAAGTTCTAAGAATTGTTGAAGAGTAGGTCAGCAGAATGAGAACTCTCACTCAATCTTCTCTCTCCAAATGCTTTGTTTTTGAGTAATGGTGGGTGTATTAGCCATTCTGCTGTAGGGTGCCCCATTTCAGTGTTCATAGCCACTACTCTATGTCAAGGCAAGGCCATTGATGCCAAAGACCCTTCTATATATTTTCTCCCCAAAGTAAAAAGCTAAAGAAAAACTCACTTTTGACAAGTGATTTAAAACAGATAACATATACTTTCCGAACCCTAGGCTGGTGTGGCATTACCCTCAGCCTCTATGCTTAGATCTGAGTGCTCTCTGGAGAGGCAAAGTGTTGACATTCAGTTCTGTATTTCTAAGAATTAACACACATGGTGGGGAGCCTTTACAATTACTCACTCAGGCTGAGGTCTTGGGCGGCCCCTTTGAGTTGTTCTCTCCCTGATGCCCCATCAAGCTGCCATGAGCCAGCATGCATGTTATCGTCAAGTGTTGGCAGGAAACCTGCCCCACTGGAACCCCCACAGCAGAGTAAAAAGTGTAAATAAGAGCAAATAAAATGGGAATTTAAATGATTTTTAAAATGTTTTTAACTGCACATGGAGAGACCTAAATGCCCAATAATCCACTCCTTCAACTCTAAGATGATTGTTTGAGAGCAAAGGCATCAAGTGGCTACATTCTGCCTGCCTCCCCACTTTCTGTTCTTTCTCTTCCCTACAACCCCACACATAGAGGGAAAAACTCCACAATTTCTGTGTGACCTGAAGGAATGAATCCTGTGAAGTTAGTTCCATTTTCCTAATATGAGTTGTTATAATAAGTTTAAGAGGCCACTAGAGTCCTCTGAGTTAGGAACAAATCGCAAATCATCATAACACTACACCTATTTCTGTTTTATGACAGCAATAAATCAAAAGCAGACTCATAGTGTGAAAACTAGCTATAGCAGTCACAAGAGCCAGGCTCTTGGAGATGCCAATGCCCAAACGTCTTTAGCTTTGCAGTGTATGTTTTGGCTCCTGGAGACTCAATTTTTCAATTAGGGATTAAAAAAAAAGTATGTGTGAGTGTGTGTGCGGGTGTGCATATGCGTGTGTGTGCGTGCATGTAAGAGAGAGAACAGCTTCAGGTAAATTTACCAGGCCAGACAACGAGGCTCTTGTTCTTTATGAGTTTTATTTATTTATCTTAGCTTTACTTTTGTGTTCCTATGACTTTAGAAAAGAGTATTGGATATGGAATGCAGCCAAAGAGTATTTACACCAGTTTTAATGACCTTGATTGTAAATGAATGCAAGTCTCCTGAAGATGGTACATGGTACTGTACCATCCAGGGCTCTAAAATTTTGCTCAGATTTTACCTACAAGTCATGTTTTTTAAATCTTGGTTAGTATTCCAAGTGGCTTTGCAAAATATTTCTTGCATGATTCTAAGCAGTTAGACTAACTTAGGAAGAGACTTGCTACATACTCAACACTTAAAGTTGCTCTTTCCTGGAAGACAATTGAATTTTTTAAATGCCATTATCATTCTTTTTTTTTAATATGAGCATCATATTTCAGAGAATATTTAGCTCTGTACTTGCCTCCTGAAATAATTTATCAATAATTACTAATTCATTACAAAGCAATGAGAGCTAATAAGGTTTTGAAACAATAAAACTTCTCATAGTTCAAAAGTGTGTCTCGTTTAGCACTGAGACACACTTTTGAACTATGAAAAGTTGATGTTAATAAATCTTTTTTTTAATGACTTGACTTTTTTTTCCTTTCAGTAAGAAAATTATATTCAAATTATTTTATACCTTTAATTCAGGGATGACCGAAAGTCTTATTAAATATCTTTTACGTATAGAGTCTGTCAGACTAGCCTTACTTTGGTGTCCATGATCAAAATCAAAGTCTCATCTTAGGTTGCTGCTTTCTCTGAATACCTGTATTCTTGGTAGAGGTCAGTTTCTTCCTTCATAATGTCTTAACAACACTCCATCTCTTCATTTCCCAGTCTAGACTCTTACTCACTCAGGCAGCATTTTTATAGCCTTCTTGCTGACTACCTTTTGTTTTTGATAACCCTTTGTACACAGCAATAGCGATCTTTCTAAAGCTCCATTTCGCCATCTTATTCCCTGATTATTTAAGAAGCTCTAATGCCTGCCACATGTAAGCAAACCATCACCTAGGCTACAGGACTGTATGACTCAAAAAGTAACCATCACAGACAGAGCCACATATACAGACAGGCCTCAGAGAAGGTTCTATCCTCCTGGCTGGCTATGATCAAAGGCTGGTCCTCAACATGTTTTTAGATACATTATATTTATTAGACTTCCACTTGGCCCTGGAAAATTGATTCATTGTAATAACAAAGACAGTTATAAACTAGGGCGCAGTTTATTAATTTTCAGTGGGCCAACCACCACCAGACCTGGGAATAGGACTGGTCAGCTGTGAACTAGGCACTCCCTTCCTGGTGAGTGGTTCCTCTCAGGAGACTACACTATTTATCAGTGGGTGTGTGGGGAGCACAGAATCGGAAAAAGGAAATTGATTGTTGGCTGAAGGAAATATGCGTCACTCTCATACAACTCAATGTTGACCTTCTCCACCCAAGGGATAGCTAAGACTAAGAAGGAAATAGAACTATCCTTATCATCTAAATCAAAACACCAATCTCCCTGGAGAGTGATGGATAAATAAGGATAGTTCTTTGTTTAAAAATTGTTATTATTTATTTGTTTGTGTTAGTTTCATATACATAAAAAAATGCTTAGTGGTTTCCAGATTTTATGTTATTATGGTATCTCTTTATAGTACGTTATTACACATAGTCTTCCATTTATTTTTAGATTCTCTTTCTAATAAGATAAGATTTCATAAATAAAATATCTCTAGAATGCAATACAGTGGGAGATAAATTACACACATTCCAACCATTGCTTTTGTGAAATGATTGTGCCCATTTCATTGAGACTGACTTCTCAACCTTATCTCATTTGTATATCCTTATGCTATCACCCCATGGACCTGAAATTCACTCCCCCATCCTAAACCCTTCACCCTGCTAATAGAACCCTATTGAGATTCTATCTACCTCTTCCATATTTATTAGTTCAACAGTTTTTCATCCAGTGTTTGATTTTTACCAGACACAAAGCTCTGCCTCCCCTGGAGTGAAGGAGTAAGACTGTTATACAAATAATCACAGCACAATTTGAGCTATAAATAGTCATTATGTGTAGAAGAAATGCTGAAAAGAACATGATTCTATTTATTTTGTGGAATCATCCTGTGCTTCACAGAAAAGGTGACAGCTAAATATGACCTTAAAGGGTATAATAAATAGAATAATGCCTCCCAAATTTACCTACAGTCTAATCCTTAGAGCCTGTAAATAGGTAATGTTATGTGGAAAAGGAGAGTTAAAGATATAGATGAAATTAAGACTGAAATTAAGCTGACCTAGAGATGGGAAAATTATTCTGGATTATAGTAGGCCCAATGCAATTACAAAGACTCTCAAAAGTAAGAGCAGGAAAAGATTCAGTGTCAGAATGATGCTATATAAGAAAGACTCTTAATTCTAAATTTAAAGATGGAAGGTGACCAGGAAACAAGAAATGTGGGAAGCCTGTAGAAGCTAGAAAAGGCAAGGAAACAGATTCTCCCTTCCAGAAAGAAATGGAGCCCTGATTTTAGCTGATGATTTTTAACCTTGATTTTAGCCAGTGAGACCCATTTTGGACTTCTAATCTCCATAACTATAAGAATATAAATTGGTATTGTGTTAAGCCACTAAGGTCATGGTAATTGGTTATAGCAGCAACAAAAAACTAATATAAAGAATAAGTAGGATTTAATATGAGAATGGGCTAATGACGGTCTTGCAGTCAGGTGACATTAACATTTAATTGAGCACTTATGGATAGGCACCTATCATCTCAAGTGCTTTTTGTGACATAATAAAAACGGTTCTTTTTGTATAGTAAATGACTATTACATGAACTATAAATAAAGGCTATTAGTGATGTAGACTAGAAAAGTTGCTTTGGAATCAACTGATAAACAGTAGAATAATAATGATGTTATGTCTATGGTCATGCCACCCTGAACAAGCCAATCCCGTCTGATCTTGGAAGCTAAGCAGGGTCAGGCCTAGTTAGTATTTGAATGAGAGACCACTTAGGAAGACCAGGTGCTATAGGCGTAAAAAATATAATAAGAAAAAAAAAATAAGAGATTATAAGCTGACAAGGTCCTTGCAACTGTCAACCAAAAAAATAAAAAAAAAATTAAAAATTAAAAAAGAATGATGTTACAATATGAATTAAAGAGATTATATGTATCAAGCTCTTGGAAATCAAGCACTGGGATATAATGACCAGACACGATAAAGTTATTCCTTAGCCTACAACTACAACTGCATCTCGACATTTAAACCAAGAGGTTCCATTTGCACCTCATATTCAATAGCTTTTAGATTCAATCATTATCTGCAAAATCTACTTGTTCTTTGAAATGCCCTATTTCTGTTCATAGCACCACTGTATTGTTAATGACCCAAACTTAAAATTTCTAAATCAGCCACCCCACCAATCTCCCTACAGTCAACCAATTATTATGTCATAAAGCTTTTATCACCATTATTTTCTAAAATCTTTTTCATCTTTCACTTTCCTGATGCCACCCTTAGATGTGCCATTTTAACTTCAAACAACTATTTATGTTCTTTTCCCAATGAATCATAAATTTCCCTTTCCCTCATCACACCTTCTCCATGTTTCTTTGCTCTTTTCTTTCACTGAGCTCCTGCAATTCGTGTTTCCCCATGCCCTCTCTTACTCACTCCTTAGCTCACCACTGCTGACCTCACTACTGTTGGCCATTCTATTGAAATTGCTTTCCCTGAAGTTATAAGTGACCTTCTATTTACCAAATTTCAGGATGTTTCGAACTTCCCTCAACTTGACCTCTCTGTGACATTGACGTAATGGACTGTTCTTTTCTTTCTGAAACTGTTTTCTTCCTTGGATTCTAGACTACCCTATTTCCAGTCTCCCTTTTATTGTTTTACTAATTATTTTGTCTTTTCTAAGACTATCCATCTCTTTCTCTCCCACTAATACTGCTGCTTCCTACAGTTTAAATCTAAGTACTCATAACTTTCTACCATATAGATATGTCTCTTCCTAGGTATTGGATGTAAGTATAGCTTGGAAAATGTAATAGAACACAAATGTTTCTTAGCTCTCTGGTTATTGAAATTCTATCTTTCTATGTAGTTTTTAAATATCTTCTTTCTGCTCAGTAGGATGCTAAATACAGAAGAGAATTTAAAAGTGATGAAGATATAGCTTCTACATTCTGAAAGCTGGTAACCAATTTAGACAGATACAAAATATACATACAAAATTTTTGAGAAATGACCCAAGGCAGAATTCATTCGTTTAGCAATTGACAATGACTACTAAACATCAACTGAACATAGTTACAAAATAAATATGACAATATAGAAATGTCTCTTCTTTTATGGGTAAAGAGGACAAACACTAAGCTACCAGATAAATAGATTTTCCCTCCATATCCTTGAATTGGGCCACAAAGAGGATTTTATACCAAAAAAAAGTAATTTTCTAAGTTGTATTCAGCCTTGAATAATGCCTCCTTTTCACAGTTTTACAGTTCCTCATTTGCAATAGAAGCAGCTTAAATTTATCATTCCAGGTTTGTTAAAATATTTCAAAACATATTATTCTTATATTTAAAAAATATATATAGAAAACCTATTTGAGGAATGATAGCAAGGAAAATGTCTCCCAGGTGAGTTAGACTGGGATATTCAACACTGTCCCAGCTCTTCTTACTGAAATATTTATTTACGGCTACAAATCCAGCACCTACATTTTAAGCTATTTCTTTCTCTAACAGAGAAATTTCAAAAATTGGTATTTATAATTGGTTCATACTATACCTAATCTTTGGTAAATAGCCACTCTTGGCAGACAATAATCAGTAACAATATATTTTGGTTTCTGGCCTGAATGGGAATCATTAACTCAGGCATATCATGATGAAAATTTCCCTTTCTGGCCCATTAGCTTGCAATTTCAAATGATCTGGTAAAGTCAGAGTATCAGTCTCTATCCTTGATCCTCCATCTGGAAATTTAGATCTCATATTTCTTATAATTCTGTAAATTAAAAAACTTCCTGTTCTTATACAAACCAGTAATTATTCTATTATATAATTCTCCTTGGGCAGAGAGAAAGTGTAATTCTATACACTGGTACCTACCTAATTCCTGATATATCAAAACTATCAAAAGCCATAATAGATATATCACTTGAAGAATAAATTTAATAGCTGAAATTTCGTGCCTTAAACTGAAAGAAAAAATTTTGTACTGCAGACACTTCAAAAATATTTTGCCAAATACACTGAACCAGAAAAAATAGATTTCCTCATGACATGCTTATTCTAATCCCTAGTCAATCAATAAGTAGTATGAATAAACTTTTATACTATTTCAAATCCGAATTCTCCACTAAAAATTCACTTCAGGTGAAAACGCGCAGGCTCAACCAACTTAATCTTTACCACATCTCTCTAGGCACAGAAACAGGACTTGGTAATTCCCAAAGTGCAGCCAAAACTAGGCTATAATATTCTTAACATATCAAAGAGAGTACAAAAACAGACTGACACATATATGGCCATCTAATTCATGACAAAGGTGAGTGTAACAGTAAAAAAGGGATTTTTTTTTTCAGTAAATGCTAGGTGGTTAATTACACAACCATAAGAGAATAATGCATTTTGATTTCTATCACAGTCTATTCACAAACATAAGTTCCAAACTGATTATAATCTATATGAGAGATAAAATAAAAAAGATATTAGAAAAAAGACAAAACTAAACACCTTAACGACTACAGAGTAAGCAAGACTTACTCCATAAATAGATACAGAAAACATTAAACATAAAAAAATTATTAAATTTACTATATTAAAAATAAGAAATTCTGTTTCTCAAAAGACATCATTGAGGGATAAATAAGCAGTTCCCAGAGGGGAAGAAGCTATTCACAATGTATCTGTTGAACAAAAAACTCTTATCTAGATGTGTAAAGATCTATAAATCAATAAGACTGATATTCCAATAGGAAAATGAGAAAGCTTTGAGCATCCACATCACAAAAGAAGATATGTCAATAAACAAATGAAACTTACATAACTTCGTAAGTGCAATAGATCACAAAAATGGCTCACTACTCACGTCCCTGTCTCCATACCCTTTGCCATGTAACTTTATGGTGCTCACCAACTTTGAATCTGAGCTAGACTGTGTGACTCACTTTGACCAATGGGATATTAACAAATGTTATACAAACAACAGTTGGAAAAGCACTTGCACAACTGGGCTTGTTTGCTTTTGCACCTGTGCCATTACCATGAGAATGCTGGGGCTAGCCTGCTGGAGACCTGTAGACATGAGTAATCACAATCACTCCAGCTGCAGCCAATTTAGATCATCTGACAGTCGGCTGATGTCCCCTGGCATGTGAACAATCGCAGCCTAAAATAGGGGAGCTGCCAAACCAGCCCCCAGGTGACTCCAAACTTGAAATCAGCACATGCTTAGTGGGGAATGCCACTGACATTTTGTGGTTCCTTGTTATGGAGCATTACTGTGGCAGTAGAGAACTGATACAATTAGTCATGAGAAAGATGCAAATAAAACTCAATGAAATACTACTACATACATAAGAAAATTGCTGAAATGAAAAAGAAGGAAAATCCAAGTATTAACAAAAATTTACAAAAATAAAATCTTTATACATAGTTGGTGGGAATGTAACCCAATTCAGTAACATCAGAAAACTATAGTAACTATCACAGTTGAACCTAAGCATACCCTAAGGCCCAGTAATTCCACCCCTAGGTACATACCAAGTAGAAGTGTGTACGTGTGTTCATCAAAATACATGTACTAAAATGTTTATAGTACAGCCATTTGTAGTAGTCAAAAAATTAGAAGTTACCCAAATGTCTTTCAAATGCAGAATAGATAAACTGTGTTATGTTCCCAAAATGGAATACTATATAGCAGTGAAAATGAATTACCGCATCTACACTCTATGATATATGTAAAATTTATAAACATAATGTTGACCTATTAAAGGCAGATATAAAAGAGTATACATGTGTAAATTCATTTGTATAATACATAAAAACAGGAAAAAGTAATCAATACTATTAGAAGTGAAGGGAGTAGTAATTCTTGGGTTGAGACAGCTACTGAAAAGAAGAGTGGGGGCATCCTGGGACACTGATAAATAGCATTGTTTTTTATTTAGCTACTTGTTATGCTGTTATGTTCAGTCTCTAAAAATTCACTGAACTGCATACTTATGACATACACACTTCTCTACTTTAATAAAAAGGTTAAAAATTATGAAAAGTTTACAACAAAAAGGGGAAGTATAAAATGAATGTTAGATAGAAATGTTCAGTTGCGTTGGACAGAAAAGTCAAGATAGCAGTAGCTTTAACACAATAGCAGTTTATTTCTTCTTTACGTAAACAAAATTCAGAAGAAGGTAGCTCAAAATGAGTATGATCAGCTCCATAAATCAGAGCCCTTTTTTTTGCTGTTCATTATTCCTGGGTTCCTTGGGCCCACATGATGGTTCTAGCTCCAGCAATTATGACTGCACTGCAACCAGCAGGAAGAAAAAAGGACCAAAGAAGGATACATCCTCTCCTTGTAGAAACTTCCAAGAAGTGTACATAATGTCTTTGTTTGCATCCCATTGGCCAGAACTTAATTATGAGGCCATCTCTATATGCAAAAGAGACTAGGAATGTAGTCTACATGCCAGATGATACATGACTAACTGAAAATCACTGTCTACTCTTTGAAGGAAGGCATGCAGAATAGGTATTGGGGGCCAATCAGTTTGCTTTAACATGCCCTTGTACAGAGTTCCTTTACTGGCTGTCCCTTTCTTTAGCCCTATGTATTAAAGAAACTAGTTTTTCTTCCTAAGCAGTAGCTGGCAAACATTTTGGTCAAGAAACCATGTGGTAAATATTTTAGGCTTTGCTGACGCAATGCTCTCTGTTGCAACTACTCAATTCTGCTGTTGTAGCACAAAGGCAGCCACAGACAATATGTCACTGAATGAGCATCAATGTTCAGTAAAACTTTATTTCCAAAATCAGACGATGGCCCAGATTTGACCATGAGCTACAGTTTGCTGACATTTGTTCCAGATACTCCAGAAAGCCAGTCAATCCCATAAGGATAGAGATGACATTCAGCTTATTCTCCACTTGTGTCCCATGTAGTCACTGATCAAAAAACATTGATAACAAAAAGATGAGAACCTATTTAAAAATACTTTCTTCACAATATTACAGTTTGCACACTAAAGTTTATTCAAAACAAGAAAAAGAGTTAGGTTAAATTTCACCAAGAGATGGTACAAAGTTCAAGGTGAAGGAAGAGGAAAAGAGGAAAGGGGATGTGTGTGTGGAGGAGAAACTGAAGGAATAATCCAAAATAATAATTACCAAGCCTGATAGGGTCATGAGGACTTTATAGTTGGTAAACAAATAACAAAAATCTTTTCCTCTTTCCATGTTTCTTTTTTTGTTTTGTTTTGTTTTTATTTAAGGGGAATGGTCCTGGAAGTCTAGGAAAGGTGTTACTTCTCATAATTAGAGGATCTAAATGTGCTCCAAGCCTGGAGAAGCATTATTTTTTCAACTTGACTAATTCTTTTCTTTTGGGGTCAACTCCCTCACCCCATTCATTCTTCTCTCTCTGAAAATGATCCAGGGAAACTCTGTGTGCTCCTTCTCTTGGCATTCCACAAATAGAACAGAGCAAGACATTAATGAAGAAAGAAAACAGTTTCCCATTTATTTTGCTTTCAGAAATATACTTGGAATGGTCTATGCCAGACTTGTATTATATAAAAAAAAAAAATAATCCAAAAGACTAACCCTTTTCAAATGATAACCAACTGCATTTTGTATTTTCATAGAATTACTTTATTTCCATAAAAAGCAGAATTTCCATTTTTCCAATCAAGGAGCTGAGTTTCTAAAGCTTCCTGTGGTCTATTTACATTTCCTACAGTAACCTTCTTAAGCAACAGACCAAGGAAAATATGAAACTTATTTTTTTATTTTATTTTCCCTTTTTAAAGGAGCCTCTATACTTTCCTAACCTCATTACGGCCTCAGAGACAACTTCAGTTTCCAAACATAAATTAGCAACACATTAGTAGATGCCTCTTTATTGCATAAATTATTGTTAGTTTTTAGTGATACCTTCATCTCTGGCTGTATGCTATGCATTATGTTCTGGCATTACTACAACATTTTTTTTCTCAAGAGCAATTAGTTAGAAAAGCAATATAGTAAGACAAATCTAAATGTCTATGATCTGAAAACCAGAGTCCTTTAAGAGACTGATAGATACTATAAAGGAGAGATTTATTACTAATTTCTTAAACAACATGGTGAGGGTAAGAAATCAAGACCTTAGAAGTTTGTATTTATTCATTTGTTTAAACTAATTTAAAAATTTAAATAAATAAATTTTTGAGGACTTCTATTTGATCAGCCCTGTGTAAGGTGCTAGTAGCGGGAAAGAGAATGAGTTGCTAGTCATGACATTATGGGCCCATAATATTTGCTTTCAAGGCTTTTAGGTAATCGCAGAAGAAATTATTCTAAAGATAAGAAAACTGGAACTTCATCAAACAAATTATTTTGAGAATGTTCTTGACTTTCCCACATCCTTTAAGGAGCAACAGAGCGAGACCACTATTTAAAATAAGATTTTTAATAGTTCTGTGGACTGTCATTCAGACCAAAAATCCTGCTGGCTCCCTCCATCTGTTATTTCATCTTTGGTTGCCATATTCATCTCAATAAAAAATGGTCCTTTCAAAGTCATGGCTTCAGCTGGCATTGTGGAGAAAACTTCTTCCCCCTTTGGAAGAAAACCTAATTGGCATAGCACTCCTGGAATCTCCTGTCTCCCTCTCTCCTGCCCAAGCTAGGTAGAATTACTTATCTGGATGGTAAATGTGGAAAGATAAAGTAAGTAAGCAGAACTTTTTGTTCTTTCTTTGTCTTGATTGCAAACTGCCTGCAGGGAGCAAGAATTCTAGGTTGATAGGAATGCCTAAGTTTGACACACTATATTAGGAAACTCACTTATCTGAAATTATAAACAGCTTCCAAACAGGCCTTTCATAGTAAAAAATAAAAGGTTGCTCTCCACATGTCAACTTTCTCATTCCATTTCTCAGTTGGATCAGAACTTGGATGGGGAAAAAGGATGTTATTACTGTTCCCTCCAGTTATGAACCTAATATCTGGTGAAATGGACCATGAATTTTGAGAAAAATAAGACAGGGAAAGGAATTTACAGACAAAAACAAAATAAAAACATCAACAACAAAAAAATGCTTAGAGGCATTCAATGGAGCCAGGATGCATGCTTTGAGGCTTTGGCTTTAGTAAGGGGTGTACGCATCTTTGACCTTGACTGCTTTCTTTGATTCTTTTGAAAGTTCACTTTAGAAGAGCTCTGTGTTCTGGTTGTCCAGGCATCAGTACAGGGATGGGTAGACCCTGGCCCACAGGCCAAATATGACATGCTTCCTGGTTTTGTATTAAAAAAAAAAAGAGAAAAGAAAAAAGAAAACTTTTATTGGAACATAGCTAAGCCTATTTATTTACATATAGTCTATGACTACTTTCATAATGCAGTAGCAGGGTTGAGTGTTGGCGATAGAGACCATATATCCCACAAGTCTAAAATATTTACCATCCAACCCTTTACAGAAAAGTTTACCAACCCAAGCATTAGTGGGGTGAATAGTCTGATAACCTCTGCTGTGTTTCCCAACCAGTTCTGTAAATCATTAGAATATTGAGGTTGTGGACCTTCATTCTGGGTCAGGGTAGGACTGATTCCAAATTGTGTGACTTCTCTGCCTCTAATTTATTATGTGCTGATTACACTTGTGAATTTTGGAGATATATGTTGCAGCTTTATCCACAGAAGAGGACTTTTTTATAGAACAAATAATAGAGATGAGAGTTTCTACTATATTGTAGATATAATCTGTACAACAAGGGTAGAGAAAAAGTTGCTGAAATCCTCATTAAAACAAATGCCAAAAATTATTAAAGTTAATGCAAGTGATATCTTCATCTTGAAAATCATACTGACACAGAAATTATATAAATATCCAGGACATTGGATAGAGATATTATAAAAAGCTTTAGATTAATAGACTTCGGTATTTTAAGAAATAATTTTTTTCTCCTAGAAATAGCAGAAAACATATTGCTAAGATGTAGTTTAACTGAAATATATATATAATGTGGCTGGAAAAGGAGGACAGATTGCAGTGGTTACCAGGACAGAAATGTGACTAATACTCAAAGAACCATGAAAGAAGAAACATTGAACCTTAACAATAAACTTACTGAAAGAGAAGTACAAAAGAATCCAAAGGAGTCCTGATTTGAGCCTCAGAAGGTAAAGCAACTATGCTTGCATGGGAGTGAGAAGCCATGTAAAATCAGAAACCTGATATGCTACAGAGAGAGGAGGCAGAGCCTTTCCAGACTAGGAAGGTCAGAGGGACATCTCTACCCAACCAAGCCAACTATGCTCTGAAATCTAGATCAGCCAAAAGGTATCAGCACCAAGAAAGATAACTAGGCCAACAACCTTACTGTGTCCAATAGAGGAAATATACCATTGCCAGGTATCCAAGTTACATGGAGCTCATCTGAGTAACACTCATCTAAACCAGTGGTGTAGTTCAGCAATGCTGTCCAACCCAGTCCTTTTGTATAATCTCAATTCAAAGAGTCAGGGTACTCAACAGCTCCACTACATAGAGGAAAAGTGGTCTCCATAACAGAATGATGTGAGAATTGATGAAATAGCTCAAGGTTGTTCACATAACTCGGACATGGACTTTCCTGCCTATGATACTTGAAGTCAAAAGACTTTGGTTTAAATTCCATTTGCAACATATGCATTTATGCAACAGTTTTATACCTTCTAAGATATTTCTCTCATTCAAATGGAAAAATACCTACTCATGAAATTTTGTCAAGAATAAATGCAAAATAACTGGTATATATGAAGTATTCAATACCCAGGAAATATCATTTCCTTCCCATATTTCTGGAAATGAAAGGAGATTTAAAAAAAAATGCAATAAACACAAACCTGAATTCAGTAGAAGATATTTCTAAATAGTCACTGTCCTCTCCTGATCCCACAGCCTTTTATTGAAACCAAAAAAGGGACTAAGATTTACAAGTTAAGATTTTAGCAGACACTATGTCTAATACTCTTCCAATAGCTCTTCCAAATTTCCTATTAAGTTAAAATATCCATGGATTTAAACAAAAAGACAAGGTGATGACAGTACTGTAAATAAAAAATAAGGAAAGACCATAGCCCAAAGTGCAGGGAGAATTTCCACTGAATGAATCACCCTGAGGATGGAATGAAATGCATCTTCTTGAATTATACAACATATACTCCACCCTCTGAATCAGAACCAAACAGAAGTCCCCAAAAAAGGTAACAAAAGCTTTGCCCCAGCCCAAAGAATGAGAATGTGCAGTACTCCAAAGACAGAAGCTTATTGGACAAATGCTTAAGAACTGTGCCTCAAAGTCAATGTCATTCTCTGCTCTCTCATATTATTCAGACATTCTCCCATATCAGCAGCCTTTCACTGTTGCCTTCATTTATAGACTAAACATTCTTCATTGCAGGAAGCTGAGTAAAGCACACAGGTACAGAAAGTTTTATAGTGAGATAATTTAGTATCCTAAGGAAAAGTATTGTAAGAAAGGATCTTAAGAGAAAGCATACTTAAAAGAGAGAGCATAGCTGGTGCTAGGGGTGAAGTCTTTCATATATTCTATTGTGCAAAGAGGCATTGTAAACTGCATCAGAATCTCTATCTTAGTCACAGGACCAGGCAATGTGAGCAAGAGAAAATCCCTACTTAAGACCTGCAGAATCACAATACGTGACTGCCTCCTGAGTATTACACTGAGCAGGTGGTAAAAAACAACATTAATGTCAGGGATGGGAATGGATAAAGCTAACATTGAAAGGGAAAAGAGGACCAACTGATTTAGAGCATTCATCCACTCTGAGAGCAAATCATTGGCCCCTTCCTAATGAAGAATTACAAACAAAATTAGGAAAATAGGTGAAGCCTATGAAAAGACAACAGTATAAAATAAAACAAATGAAAAGTTTAAAAGTAATTTATTGCAAATATTTCAAAATACATAAAAATAAAAAGCATTGTATATTCGTTATTTATTATTGTGTAACAATAACCACAAACTTAATGGCTTAAACCAACACAGATTTCTATGGATCAGTAGTCTAGCCATGGCTTAGGAGTGCCCTCTGCTCAGTGCCTCACAACACTGTAATTAAGGTGTCAACCAGAATGTGTTCTCCTGAAGCTTAGCTGGGGGAAAGATTCATTTCTAAGTTCACTCAGATCATTGACAAGATTTAGTTTCTTGTTGTTGTAGGATGAGGGCTTCAGCTTCTTGCTGTCTCTTGGCCAGACACCACTCAGCTTTTCATAGCTACCTGCTGTTCTTGACATGTCAGATTCTCTAACATAGTTAGTTGCTTGCTTCCACAAAGCCATCAAAGGAAATACAGGCTCCTGATGTACATCAAGAAACTGGATCAGTAAAAAAGATGTGGTGTGTGTGTGTGTGTGTGTGTGTGTGTGTGTGTGTGTGTGTGTAATATTCCATATATATATATATATATATATATATATATATATATATATATATATATAAAATATTCCATATATATAATGGAATATTACTCAGCTGTAAAAAAGAATGAGATCTTACCATTTACAACAACATCGTCAGTAACATAAATCAGATAGAGATGTACAAATACCACATGATCTCACTTATATGTGGAATCTAAAGAATAAAGTAAATGAAAAAACAAAACAGAAATAGACTCATAGATACAGAGATGGGTGCCAGATGGGAGGTGGGTTGGGGGATGGGTGAAAAGGGTGAAAGGATTAAGAAATACACATTAGTAGTTACAAAATAGTCATAGAGGTGTAAAGTAAAGCATAGGGAATATAGTCAATAATATAGTAATAACTATGAATGGTATAAGGTGGATAATAGACTAGTTCAGGGGGATCACATTGTAAATTACATAAATGTCTAACTACTAATATAAAATAGTATTGAATGTCAACTGTAATTGAAAAAGAAAACAGAGAAAAATTGACATTGACCAGTTCTCTGCATATTTCCCTCTGTAGGTACTGTTGATTACATACAAATTGGAAATAACAATCTCACCCATTTCAAAGGACATTTGAGGAGTCATGTCCAATGGGAAAAAAAAAAAAAACTTTTCTTCCCAGGGGTTTGGGAAATATGTTTCAGAGTTTTTAGGTTCAAAGCTTTGTAGTTTTCAGTTCACAGTAAAATTGAGTAGAACTGTTATAGTAGTTATCTCTTTGTGTTGGTCATTTGGGGTGAAGGCAGGGGGTGGATGTTTGAAATATAAGAAACTTTCACTTTATAATATTTTAACTCTTTCTTTTACAAAAGCATATATTTATTTTGTAACATGAAAAACAAAGTTTAAATGTTAAAACTAAAAAAGGAAAGAGGGAAAAAGAAAAAATCTGAATCAGAATCCATAAAAGGCAAATGGGTTGAAATAACAGCAGGTACAAAAGCACTAGTTTTTAATTTTTTTAATGGAATGTAAAAAAACACCAGTTTCAGTATCAAAATTGAAATCTGCATTAAATCAATAAATTGGAACATAAATTTGAGAACCTCCCAGAATTCAGAGTTAACAAAGAGATTAATTTATTCATGCAACAACCACGTATTTATTGAGCATCAGCTATATGCCAGACACTGTAATAGACACTGGAAATACAAAATAAATAACACCAATTTGGTTCTAACCTCATTAGAGTGCTTATAGTCTAATAAGAAAGTGGACAATTACAAGTAAATAAATAAATAGAACAAAAATATTGTGAAGAAAATAAATTAGACATTGTCATAGAAAATATTTGGGCAGAGAAAAAGCTACAATACATAGCATGGGTAGAAAAGGCCTCTTTGAGAATGGCATTTATGATAAGAAAAAGACAAAAGATCCATGTAAAGAATAAGAAAAGAGCATTAAAGGCACAGAAAATAGCAACTGTTATACACACATCTCCTTCTTCATAAATTTTGTTCTAGGAGCAATTGTAAGGCTATGTAACTAGAGCATGATGTGAGAATGAGAGAGGGATTGACATGAAATAAAGTTGAAAATGCAGATAGGAGTCAAATCCTACAGGGCCTTCATAGACCATCATAAATTATAAGTGATGCTATTATAAATGCAACAGGCAGCATGAAGGACTAAGGCATATCAACATACATGTAATAGAAGTCCCAAAAAGAGAGACAAGAAAGAAAGGAGCAGGAAAAATATTTTAGGAAATAATGATTACAAACTTCAAAAATTTAATGTAAAACATTAAGCATTATAGAGCATAATGAACTCAAAGTAGAAAAAATGCAGAGAGACACTCAGATATGTCAGAGTCCAATTGTTACAAGTCAAAGATAGGGGAAAGCATGAAAGAATCAATAGAAAAAGATTCATCTGAGAGGTGGCTAGAAAGTCTGAATCCAGAGCTAATCTCTTCAGTCATTAAAGGGTCAGTAGATCATAGATAAAGCACGCGAAGAGAGTAGTGTAGATAGATGACCTAAGTTTCAAAGAGGAGATTTCATTTAGCCTTGTTTTTGTTTTAGTCTTTGTTTCAGTGGAAAGGGAGATGAATTGTTTGAAAGTAATGGCAAGGAGGAAGAGCCTTTATCTTCTGGAGTTGACATATCTGGGATATAAGAGAAAACAAAAAGTTTACTTCAGAAGACTTATGGGAGAACTTTACCTCAGGATATATAGTCTGATTTTAGTCAAGGCAACAAAAAGGTGAAAATATTCAAAGCAAATGTTGAATTTATAGAGAATATTTCAATTGTCAGATAAAAATGATAAAAGAGACATTATATATGAAAGACAAATGAAGGAGATCTCATTTAAGACTCACAGATATTCCAGAGACAGGAACAGAACAATCAGAAAAAAAAAAAAAAAAAAACTAGTTAAATATAGCAAGTAAGAAAAATGCCTTTTGATATGCAAATATATGACTACAGATTAAAAGTATTCCTGAGTTTCAGGTTAAATAGTGGGTAGTGTTGAAATGGGGAGAGAAGAAGGTGACTTCCACATACAGATGAGTTTTAGAATTTTTTTTTTTAATTTAAAGCAAAAGAAAAAAATATCTTCCAAGCTTCCATATAGAAACAAAAGTATGCAACACAACTTTTATGTGATCCAATTATAATTAAGGTGGAACTCATTAGAAAAGTATTCTCATATTCAAAGACTTAAAATATATACCTTTTTTGAGAAAATTATTTAATTATTCATCCTAGCTGACCAGGAAATAAATCAAAGTCAAGAACAAAAATATCACGTAAGAGACAATATATGGTGATAACTGTGTTTATAAGAAACCTATAATTATTGAAAAATATGTTATAAAAACAATATTTAAATAGAAAAAATGGGGTATAAGTCATCTTTCTACTGAAATCTCACTAATAAAAGAAGTTTAGAGACATTAGAGTATAACTGAAATCTCAACATTACTGAGGTCTAGAAGTTGATTACAGTTAACTGTTCAAGAATATTAGCCTTTCTTTTCCTACTATCAATAGCAGCAGCATAGCACAATGTGTGACACATATCCTTATTAACATTATTGCCCACTGTCATGATAAATCACCACATTAAAAATAAGCAGATGTCTTGAAAATCAAGAGTATTTAGTTTTGTTTCCATGAGCACTTGGTGCTAGATCTCATTGCACTAGATTTATCACCAAAAATGTTTTGAGAATCTAGCACTATCAAAAAACACTCCATGCAGAAAAAAAAATTATATAAAATAAATGGAGGTAATCATGAAAAACAAACAATACATTGAGTTAATAAGTAATGGCTATATCTATGATGAATAAGAATGATAACTATATTGACTAAATGTTTATTATGCAATAGGCAGTGTTCTAGCACTGTTCTAGGTTCATTACCTGTATTACCTTATTTCATTCATATAAAAATCTTTTGAGGTTATTTCCCTATTTTATATACATGGGACTGATAAAGTCATAGTCAATAAGTGGTTAACACTAAATTCAAACACAAGGAGTCTGGTTTCAGAGACTATCTCCCCAAACCTAATCATCAGACATATTCTCCATAAATAAAACTGGATACCTTGATAATTAGAAAAAGATATAGGATTAAATATATATCTGGTAAACTCAAATATGACCACAGACATAATTCAGAATAAAACTTCTACTTTGCATGTCATGCCAAAAGATTAAAGCAAATAAATCATTGTTTACATAACAAAAAAATAGACAATAGTGCAAATGAGCTAAATGCCCTTATTAAATGATAAAAGAATAATTATGTTAAGATGTCTTCTCTGTTGTTTTTGCTCTTATCTTTCAACTCTGAACCACCTCTCTAGTGAGACATCAACACCCAAATGTAGTCAGATGGCCAGAGTTTGGATGTATATTCTGAACCATAATCTCCACTGAGGCATAGGGCTTTGTTCCATTCTGGCCCAGATGGCACCCAGAGAACCAATGGCAGGGATAAGGATTACTATACTTAGAGAGATCCATGGAGTCTCAAGGATGTGTTTCTAGAAGACCTGCTAGAACTTCCAGATGTCTGCAGAGTCATCCCTATCTTTGAGACTGGGAATTATAACTCTTGAGTCATAGAAATACTGTGATAGAGAGCTTTCCTCTGGTGACTAAGCTAAGGATTGCTGGTTTACTAGCAGGTACATCAACACTTTACCAGTGCACCGACTGCTGGGTCTTTTTCCACATGTCTGTTTGCCACTGTTTAATAGACTCCAATGTCTTGACATGAACCTCAAGATATGTAAAGATAAATAACAACGCATGAAATGAGATCTAAAACTTGAAAGAATAGCAAATAGAATACCTTAGACAAGGAAGTCTAATGAAAGAGAATTGCTGGATGAGACAGATGATATTAACAAAAATAATGACAATGATATGCACACATAGGGAGATCCTACTACAGAATAAAATTCTTGATTTCCATATTAAAAATTTCAATGAATCAACTAAAATGGAATAGTCACTGAGAAATTACACATGAGATAGACCCAAATAGCTAATGAAATAAATAGTGAAACTTCCAAAAAAAATTAAAAGAATAGAAATGAAAAGGCAATAGTAAAAGAAATAGTAGAAGAAAATTACTCTTATTTTGAGCTCTTTCAATTTGCACACTGATGTCTGAATCAGGATATTGTGATTAAATACTTATTTAATGCTAGAGAGTATTTTAGAATTTTAGGAATGAGAAGGTAACTATTAGTAAAATTGAAAAGCACAATAGAATTTCTAAATTAATAATAAAAAAATCAGTAAATTTTTAAAAACTATAAATTAGAAGAAAAAGAAGACAATATAGGTGTTAGAAGAACTAAAATTAAATTAATAAAGTAATATAGTAGGAAAAAACAAATATCTCAGTGCTCTAAATTATTCTATTAAAAGACAAATATTGTCAAAATATAATTTTTAAAAAGGCTACCATTATATTGTTTAAGAGAAAATGTTTAAATCTAGATGGTAATAGAACAACTAAAAAATACTAACACAGGTTAAATAGTTATGTGCAAACGCAAACAAAAAGAAAGTAGGCCTGGCTGTTTGTTTCTTTAAAGTTTAATGCTTTTAAAAAAATCAAAGAGATATAAATAATTATAAAAGGCAAAATTTATTTTAAAAATTTACCAGAAATAAATCCAAATGCATAAAAGTTTTGAAAATTAAAGAACTTAATTTAAAAATTAATTTTGTGAGATTTTTTAATATAATTTTTTCTGACATGGATAGATATAGCAGACACTATATAACATGAGCAAAACTCTGTGTGTCTCCTAAAAATTGAGAATAAACTTCTTTCACATTCATTGGATATTTATAAAAATCAATCTGATAATGGGCCTCAAACATTTTTTAATAAAGATTTTACAGGTCACATTCTCTGGTCAAAATTACATGACATTGAATTAAATTTTAAATTTTTCTTTTTTTTAGATATTTATTAGAGGTTAATACACTGCATCCTTCTGAAAATAAGACTCAGATCAAATTATAAGACAAAACTAAAATTAGAAACTAAGTAAAAGCAATGAAAAGTAAAAATCCATGGCAAAATCTATGATAATAAAGCTACAAATTTCCTCAAAAGAAAATGTATACCATTAAATGTCATCAGGAGAGAGTAGCAATAATGGTACTTAGTACTCTTTTTAAAATATTAGAAAAAGTTCAACATATATAAAAAGAAAACGAGAGAAACAATTCAAAGGTGAAATTAATGAAAAAGAAAACAAAAATAATAGAAAGCACACACAAAAAATTCTAAGGCACCTTCTTTGTAAAGAATGAAATAGATGAAGAGTAAAATGAAAATAAATAAATCTTTTGGAGAACAATTAAGACAAAACAACACAATAATATAATGAAATTGGATAAGAAAGGAATCACAAACACAAATCAAATTAGAGTAGAAAAAATTTTAAGTAAATATTATGTTTAATTCTATGGCTAAAAATTTATAAACCTATAGAGGAAAGGGATAATTTTCTAGAAACCATAAATTACTAAAATCAAGCCATGGAGAAGTAGAAACATGAATGGATCAATTTTCTGGAAAGATACTTGAAATAAATTATGGTTGTTATACTGATATTAATACTAGTATTAGCTAACTTACTATGAGATAAACCCAGAAATGCCTGTGTGTTAATAATTAGAAGTTTATTTCTCATTTATATCAAATCTGAGCAGGCGTGACTGACTCCCCCAAGCAGGGACATATGCCCTTCCACCATGTGGACCTGCCCTTCTCTACAGCTTCAGCTGCCCTCTGCCCACCATCTGCACTTGGCACGATGGCAATGGAGGAAAGAATATGAAAGATCAGATAGACAGTGTTATTCTGCCCACATTTCCTGGACTGTAACCTAGTCTTAGGCCACATTTAAGGGAGTGGGCAAAGGGCTACTACTTTATCTACATACCAGGGGGAGAAGGGAAAAGGCTGCAGTGAACAACTAGCAAGTCTTTGCCATAATATTCTATTATCTTTCTTATTAAGAAAGGTGGTTGATTTCACAACTCCTTATCATTAGATAATTAAAAATCCCCTGGTATGCTCGTGCTTCTTGGCACCAGTGGATGAGAGTTAATAGTGAGTACTCTTCCCAACTTAGAGCACAATGACATCATATCAGAAACCACAATGGAAGTATTTACACCACAGAAATTAGCATTTGCTGCAAAAAGATGAAAAGTACCATTCGCTTTAGAAAGTCAGAAAAATTGACAATGATAGAACTGTTTTTTAAAAAGCAACTATACCAACACCCCTCATTAATATAGATATAAATCTAAATGGAATATCAAGAAATCAAAAATACTCTGCGATTCTGTCCCTAAACAAGATCAGTCTATATTTCCTCCCTAGGGAAGTGAGATTCTGATTCTAAGTCCAGTCTGCAGGACACAGGCGGAAAAAAACTACAAACAGCATCTCAGGTAAGACAGTCTCAGGAAGCAAAGCATCCGTTTCAAGGTGGTCAAGCAGATAGGCAAAAACCAAATCTGCAGCAATGCATTAAGACAAGATGGAGTAAGCAGGTCTGTGAGAGCAAATGGGGGGGTTAACCAATGAATTTCACAGAATCCTGGCACAGAGAGACAGAGACCTTTATCATATGTCCATAACTCAGCATTTCAGTATTGAGGATGCTGAGCTATTTTAGAGTATCCTTAGGCTCTTTCCTACCAGTGAAGATTTTCTCTGGTACACTTGAGAATGTCTTTAATAACTTCAGGTGTTTTAAACAAGATGAATCTCTATGACGATTTCTCCAAAATTTTCTGTTCTCTGAAGGCTAGCTGCTGGAGGTGACTGTTGCATTACTGAGGCACAGCAGGGAATGTAGGGTTGCACTGTATCAGAAATGTGGTGCAATTTCAAATTTTTCAGCTCTACTAAAATTGTTTATTAATTCCTTGACAAAATATAAGGCAGCAAAGAGAAATACAGTTGTGAAAAGAAGACAAAAATTATCATTATTTGCATTTGATATGATGGTATACTCTAAAATCTCAGGAAGAGTAACTGAAAAATGTATTTTTTAAATAATAAAGTTTATGACCAGATATAAAATCTAGAAGTGAGGAGTAAAGATTTAAAACATAAGGAAGACAGAAGAGAAATGGACTGAGAGAAACAAGACAGAACTATCTTAAGGGAGTCGAATTTTAGGAAGCTTTGAAAAGAAGTTATAAGAAATGTTAGAGGCTGCAGAAAATAAGAACAAAAGCTATTGGTAATACCACTTATCTGGCTTCAATTCACTGAAAGCCCCTGGATATGAAAGACCTAATGTCTTCTTAATCCTCTGAGACTTTGGGCCCTCATTCCACTGATTATTTAAATGCTGAAAAAATGGCAAAGAGACGCATTCATCTTTTAAAATTAGGAACTAAATATTATATTTTTACATAATATCACTGAAAAGTTTTCCTATATTGCAGGTCACATATTCCAACAGTGGATAAGACATCTGCCAAAGTCTACAGACTTCCAGCACTAAAGTGCTGATTCTTCCAGCTGAGGAGAAATAATTTGACACCTCTGAAGCAGCATACTGGACAACTGCATACTTGTTCCACGATCTAAGCCATTCAATCACATTTCAAAACATCTCAGTCAGCAGTATTCACACTATATTTTCCTCTCATTGGAGCAGTTTTTTCTTTCCTCTGTGATGTGGTCTTGCAGATGCATTCTGTGGTATCACTATTAAGCTTTTCATTTGTTTTTGCACATTCACCTTTATAGAAAAAATTACTCCTGTTAGCTATCTGTTCAAATTATCTGAGAACACTTTTAAAGAGTCCAAAACTGTAGAATATTGCCTTCCTAACAGTTACAAAAAGACCTGAAAACCCAGAGAAGAAAAGCTACACTTATTTTGCCTGCAGTATTCATTTTGTTGTAGGATGTTTCCTCTTTTGAGTGTATGAAGGAACATCTTGCTAATTTGGGATATAAGAAATACCTCCATTTACAAATATCTTTGTTTTGAGACCCCCTAAAACATTACTTCGGATGTGAAGTTTTAGAGTATTTGGTCAGTTAATTTTTGAATATATATTCTCCTTCTTTTTTTTTTTTAGACGAGGCAATCCTTGGTTGACCTCACAGATTACAAGGACCTTGTCAGTTTACATTCTCTTATTTTAATTTATTTATCTTTTTTACGCCTATAGCACCTGGTCTTCCTAGGTGGTCTCCCATTCAAGTACTAACCAGACCTGACCCTGCTTAGCTTCCAAGATCAGATGGGATCAGGCTTGTTCGAATAGCATGGCCATAGACTTACTACATACTCTCAAACATGTGATTTTAAGTTTCCCTTTCAAAGCAGATTCTCTAGAAAACTGCAATGTCAAATCAGTTTTGTGTAATTCAAAATATAAGACACTACCCTCTGTCAAAATATTAATTTAAGATATTCTGAGCATCAATCAAATGGGTTACATAATGGTTACAATCATACACATTAAAAAAAATGCAAGCAATGGTCATATTTTTTGTTAGATGAAGCTAAGCATTTCATACAGTGATAGGCTCCTTTTGGGGGATCCACATTGAAAGACACATTAGTTGTTAAATAAAGTATTCTGATCATGGTCTGAAACAACAGACCATGGAGGAAAGTTCTATGTTGTAGTGAAAAATCATTTCTCATAATATATTTTTTATTTCATTTTAAGTATTCATGCCATGTTTAAATATATAAAATATTCACACAACTCAAAAGTCAAAACTTTATATTATTAAAAAATGCATATTCTGAGAAGTCATCCTTTTTTTCTACTCTTTCATACTTTTCTATCTTAAAAATAATTATTATTTTCTTCAATTTATGGTTTATAAGCCCTCATTTCTTTTTTTGTAAAAATATATGACTTCAGAGAGATTTTATCCTTTATTTTAATGGCTACATGGTACTGTTGTGTGACTGTACCACAGTGTAGTCAACCAATTTCATTTAGGTCATATTTTGTTATTGGAATTGCACCTTCTACATATGTTATTGTACATTTTTGAAGGTGTTTCCTAAGGGTCAATTTCTAAAAGTCAGAATATTAAGTAAATGCATATTTAGTTTTGCAAAATATTATAAAATTCAATTCCATACTAGAAAATATTCTCATAAAACAAATAAACCAAAAAAAAAAGGAAAGAAAAAGAAAACTAAGTTTCTAGATATAACCAGCAGTTTACAGGAAATGTACAGAATAAAGGAACATTTTAATGACACCACAATAATGTAATTAGAAAAATCCAAAATGTAAACAACTCTGTTAAGCAAATAACTTGGCTTTTCTGAAGAACAATTTGCAAGAAAAGCAAGGTGAGTCTAAGAGGAAAGCTGAAGAATACAGGAGACTTAGGCATACCAACTAAATTCAATGTGCAGATCTTGTTTGGATTCTGAGTCAAATAAACTAACTGAAAATTATATACTTACACTTTTATATATAAATATAAATATAATTACTGTATAGCATATATTATACATTTACATATTACCTATAAATATATATAAAATACAAATTATATATTTATGTATTATATGTTGTATATAAAATACAAATGGAGAAATTTGAACTCTGACAAAATATTTGATGGGATTAAGGAATTGTTAATTTTTCAAATGTAATAGTTTAGTTAATAATTATAGAATGTTGTGAGTTGCAACCTTACTACATAATTATCAGAGGACTAAGCAGATATAAGCTTACCTTAGTCCTCACTCCGCTTATATCTACATATCTGCAACTCTTTGCTTATGCAGTTCCTCTCTTATTAACTGCAACTTCCTACTTATCCTTAAAAATCCTCCTCAAATAATGCTTCTTCCCAAAGAGTCTTCCCTAATCCTCTCTGTCATAATATAGCAGGCACCTCTGATGTTCAGCTGAGCTACACTCAGATCTCTTTTCCCACTTCTACATACCACTCCCCCAGATTCTGTATGGTTTTGCTTCTAACAGTCCAGGCCCTGCAACTGATTCTGTTGGGGAGTCTGCTCTTGAGCTGGCAGAGTCACTTTGCCTTATACCTAGAGACATCTAGAAGTACCTAGGAGTTTATGCCTGCCTCCTTTAGTCAATATGATGCAGAGCATGAAAGCCATCAGAGCACGTAGTTTCTAGAGACTTTCTCATTGGTCTGTGCAAGAAACATTTATTGAATATCTACATACCAGAGTTTGATGAATTTACTTATTAACTACAGATCAATAAATCTACCTCATTTCTTTTCTGCAATCATCAGCCTAATTTAACTTTTCTTCATTTCATATCTGCATGATTACAACAAGCTCCTCTTATGCTCTTCTTATGCTTCCTGAAGCCCTTCTTCACACAGAAGCCAGGAGAGCTTATCATTTCCCAACTTAAAGTCTTCAAAAGCATAATTATAAAAGACTAAGTTTCTATATAAAAGAAGCCTCAAAATACAGTGGCTTAAAGAACATAAAGTTTTATTTCTCTTTCATGTAAAAGTTTCAAAGAGAAAAGTCTAAATTTGCAGGTTGCTTAGTTCTACATAGTTGTTCTCAGTTCCTTCCATTTTATTTCTCCTCCATGCCTTAGGGCAGGATCCAACAAACTTTTGGATCACATGCCTCTGATCTCTGCTGTAACTATTCAGCTCTGCCACTTTAATATAAATAGCTATATATGATATGTAAATGAGTGAGTATGGTTGTGTTCCAATATGACTTTATTCATAAAAACAAATTTGTCCCATGGGTCATAGTGTGCTAACTCCAACTCTAGAGTTCTGTCCTTATCTGAACATTATAGAATTTTGGTCACAGGCACTAGTGTTTTCAACTCATGAGAAGAGAAAGAGCATGGAGGGGTCTGTGCCTATTTTAATACTCAGACTAGGAAGTTGCACATAGTACTTGGCATTGGCAAGTGTTACTGTGGCTTTGGCTATCACTTAGCAATATCCAGCTGCAAGTAATACTGGAAATACAGCTTCCCCCTGGATGGTTCCCTGTCTAGCTACAACTATATTACTGAGGAATAAAGGGAGAAGAGATCTTACTGGTCAATTAGCATTGTTTGACACAGATGACTTCTGTTTTTTTAGAAAACAGTTCAAAATCATTGATGGTGAAAAAGACACCGCAGTCTAATCCTTGCGTCCTCTTCAGCCCTGCCTTGCAATAATCTCTTCCATGCTCTCTTCATTTCAGTCATATTCTTTCATTTCTTCCAATATATCATGTCAATAAACTAAAAATTCTATAAAAACAGGGATCTTGTCTGTTTTACCAAATGCTGCATCCCCAGTATTTAGGGCAGTATCTGACTTTATAAGCCCTAAATAACTACTTGGTAAGTGGATAATTAAGAGTCAGGTACTCACTTTGGCAGTACATATACTAAAATTGAAATGATACAGAGAAGATTAGCATGGTCCCTGCACAAGGATGACACACAAATTTGTGAAGCATTCCATATTAAAAAAAAAATGTTAGGTCTTGTGCTTGATATCTAATAAGTCAAATCCTGTTTCTGTTGCAAATATCAATAGTACTCTTTGGTTCTAAATCTTTCCAACGGTTTCTAATGTTCTATTTTTCACATTCTTATCCAATCAGTTACTAGGTCAGTCAATTCTATCTCCTAAAATACTCTTACACATTTACTTCTCTCCTCTACTTCTCTATCACCTCTCAACAAGATAAACAAATCATATTTCTGGATGCCAATTTCCACACACATACACACTATATTGTCCCCTCTGCTAGCAAAACAATCTACTTATAAGTCAAAATTGATCATGTTGGTTCTCTGTTCACAATATTTTGGTAGATCCCAATTGTCTTCAGCATTAACCTGACTTGAGAGATCCTTTTTAGTCCATTGACTCTCATCCTCTCCAGACATACTAAATTGTTTCTATTAACTCAGTAGTCCCATGATATCTTACTTCTGGGCTCTTAAATGTGCTGTTTCTTCTTGGAACACTTTCTTCATTACCACCCCCAACTCCCAACTCCTTCTTTTCCTGCTAACTCTTACTTATGTTTCAGATCTCAGCTGAGTCTCTCTAAGCAATCTTACCTGACTTTGAAGTACATAAAAGGTCTCTATCAAGAAATTAAAAATATAACTTCCAGAATGGAAAAAAATATATAAAAATATTTTTGAAATTCTAACACCCAAGTAATAGCATTGGAAGATGAGCCCTTTGAGAAATACTTAAGTCATGAGGGCTTAGTGCTCTTGTATAAGAAACTCCAAAGAATATCCTCACCCCTTCCACATGCAAGGCTACAAAAAAAGATGACCATAAAGGAAGTGAACTCTCACCAGACACCAAACTTTCTGGCACTGTGATCTTGAGTTTTCCAGCCTCCAGAATGCTGAGAAATAAATATTTGTTGTTTATAAGCCACCCAGTTTATGATATTTTTGTTATAGCAGCCTTAATGTGCTAAGACAGTATTCAAATAAACATTCTCCAAAGAAGGTACACAAATGGCCAACAATCACATGAAAAATTGCTCAACATTATTAGTCATTGGGGAAATGCTAATGAAAACCATAATATAATACCACTTTACACCCACTAAGATGGCTATAATGAAAAATAACAAGTGTTGGCAAAGTTATGGAGAAATTGGAATGTTTATACATTGCTGGCAGAAAAGTAAAATGGTTCGGCCACTATGGGAAACAGTTTGGCTGTTCCTCAAAAAGTTAAAGACAGATAGATCGTCATATGAGCCAGAAATTCTCCTCCTAGGTAAATACCCTAAAGAGTTGAAAACATGTATTCAGAAGAATGCACGTACACACATGTTCACAAAATCATTATTCACAGTAGCCAAATGAGGAAAACAGCCTAAATGTTCATCACTTGATAAATGTGTAAACAACTTGTGGTATATTATTTGGCCATAAAAAAGAAGTGATATGCAATGCAACATAGATGAACTTCAAAAACATTATGCTAAGTGAGAGAAGCCAGACACAAAAGGTGACCAGTTAGATGATTCTATTTATGTAAACCCATAGGGACAGAAAGCAGAATGGTGGTTGCCAGAAGCTAGATGGAGTAAGAAATGGGAAGTAATTGCCTAATAAAATGCAGGGATTCCTTCTGAAGTGATGAAAATGTTTTGGATCAAAAAAAAAAAAAAGGTAGGTGTTACGTAATGTTGTGAATGTACTAAATGCCACTGAATTGTTCACTTTAAAATGATTAATTTTATGTCTTATGTGAATTTTACTTTAAAAAATTAAAGAGGTAGCTTCTTCAGTCTGTCAAGTGAGAGAGCTACTGCCATGTGTTTTGACATGTTCTCATGTTTTGCCTTTATTTTTCCCTACAATAAGAAATTTCTGTGCTTTGACTTTATGGTTAAGTATAATTCAAATGCAAGAAAACCATAATTATCCAAAAGCTGAAGAATTTGGTGAGAAAATTTTATGTAGAGAAATTAAATTCTAAAAGCTTCAACTATTCAATAAAATATGGGTGTGATAGAATGTAATCTGACACGATGGCATCTTCAAAGGACTGACTCCTCATGCTCCTTCATAATAGTCACCATGTACCATCAAGTGTTTTCTTTTTACTTTGGCAAGGACAATAAATCTTCATAACATTATACTTTATATACAAACTTCATTTGTTCACTTTCAAAATTATATTAACTTGTTTTTATAACATGTTTACTTATATAAACTTGTTCAAATTTTTAAAATGATATGCTTTTCTTTCTGCGAAAATTGTTCATTTTAGGTTAAGATGGAACAAATAATTTTTTTATTAAAAATAGATGGAAATCGTTTCTTCATTTAACAGTTTTGGACTTAATGGCAGGGTTTTCGGGAATGAATTAGTCATGAAGTAAGGGCTAGATGTACAAGTTTATCTCTCCCACTAGACTTCTTGCCTGACTCAGAGTTGGCACCCAATAAGATTTTTAAAATAAAATTTAAAAATAGTTAAAATTCATAAGACCTACGTAACTTAAATGAAGACTGTAAGACTGAAGGCAAAATAAACCGTATCATAAGAACTGTAATTTAGTTGGTAAAGTTCTTTCCCATGGGAGTATGAGCTATAGACGTATAAATAGATGGTGCATAATGGGTGACAGTTTTCAAGAACAGTACAACCAACATTGGCTCACTTTTTATGTCTGTAGGAGGAGAGAGCATGAGCATTATGCAAGCCTGACAGGAAATAAATCGCACACTCAAACAAGATTGTTGAGTAGAGTCTAATAGGGAGAATTCCTACAGAGGTGAGTTTAGGTCTAAGGAAAAGAATATGAGGAGCAACACTGAGAAGATAGCAACCCTGGGAGGTCTGTAGCTCAGAAAGGGCAAGGGAATTCCACATAGAGTGGCGACTACAGTTGAGTCTGTAGAAGAGGACTACTGACAGAAGCAATGCCATCATTAGAGGAATGCAGTCAACCCCTGGCCGGGAAGAGTTGGTTGAAAGAAAAATACTTCAGACTCCTCCTACCCTCTGACCTCCTGCCAATGGTTCTCATTGGCCAATTGCAAGTGGGAGTCAAAGAGCAAGAAAGAACTCCAGCTGAGAAATTCCAGCTCAATCAATCTCCTGGGCACAGAGGAAAGTGGAAAAGAATGGAGTGTAGATCTTATGGAGCAAGTGGAGAAGATTAAGCACACCAAGTGACTACAGAAAAATTAGCTGAATATGCAAAAGACCAATTTCATTTATTTTATGATTTTTTTTTTACCACCTAACCCTATTTATGTCTGCATTTGGGTGAATGAAAACTTTGGACAGTGTGTTTGTGTTGAATTGTCATAAAATAGGATAAAATGCCTAAGTAGTTAACTTCTGATTGTGTGATATGGATAATTAAAGGAACCTTCTATCCGCCCCAAGTTTCCACTGACAGATTCTGAGTAACATTATTCATTTTAATCCCATGAGGTTTTAATAGAAAACAAATACTTCTCATGACCTTGACAAACAAAACTCAATTCAAGCCCTTATAAAAAGCTTCAAAATCTATTTGAACTTTTTATTTGCCCTAAAGGTCTGGCTAAACCTCCATTTCTTACCCTCTCCCTCCTTTTTGTCTAGGGTTAGGGTGGGATGGAAGGAATTAAACTCTTTAAATTGATATCTTTTGATAAAGACCAAAGACCTTGATCAGGTTCCTAATATACTCATATTGTCCCACATGTCTAAGCTTGGTCTCAAAAGAGTTGAAAGTTGCTCAGCATTTAAACTGAATCACCACTTGTTTTTAACCAAAGTTGTTTTTGTTTCAGTCAATTGCCCTTTAAGCTCTAGACTCTAAGGAGAGTTTGAATTTCAAAAGTAACAATTGCTCTGTCCGTAATATGCAAGACTTCTGGTTTTCCTCTTCCATTTTGGCCAGCCTTTCTTTTCTCTCCTCACCCTTCTGGGGAAAAATGAGAGCTGAAGATATACTTCTTAATTTTATAAGGTAATACCCATCTCTTGTCAGTTGAAGTATAGAGTTGCCTAATAAACACTTACTTTCCCATATTTGTATGTATCTACTTGGTTCATATTTTCTAACCAACCAAATAGATGAGGGCAATGGTCACTGTACATTCAAGCAGATGGGTTTATTATTAAACTCCTAAGAAATGCTTTCTCCTAACAACAGAATTTTACTGCTGCTTATTCTCATAATTCAAAGGAATTTAAGGCATTTGGTTTTCAAATGTTCACTGACTTTCCATCTTTATTGAATTTGACTATTCAAGAAAAAGGTACCAAAATAGCCTATTTGTATGAAACACATGAGAGTAACTATCAGCCTATATCAGACTGTTTAGAGATTTGAAGGAGAAAAATATGAATCAACAAGTTTATTTAAACTTTTGTGGAAAATGTAAATTATTTGAAAATATTTATAAGGCAATATGGTAAGTATGAAGTAGACTGCATTCCATTCAAGTGATCTCAACTCCAGATCTCCATTATGCCACTAAATTAGCTGTGGAACCAGAGATGATCTACTTAACTTCATAATTTTCTCAGATATAAATAAGATTACGTATGTGAACTTACTTTACGTAGTATACAGGAACATGCTAAAATTGTATCCAGCATACGTCTACCTACTTCTTCCAACTCAAATCTCTAGAAAAAGCAGAGAAGACATTTTTTTCAAAATGAATAAATCTATAACTGCTCTAGAAATCAAGAGTTCAATAAAGGCCAAGAGATTTGGAAGAACTCACTGAAAAATGGAAAGCAGGTAGGATTAGATTGATTAAGCACAGCCTAGAACTTAAATATGAAAAAATATATATTAAAAGAAAAAGATAGGAGTTCTAGTAGTTCTACATGCATATCTGGAAATAAGAAAATTAAGGAGCAGGATATGTATGAGAACCATTCAAGGTATCTAGGCTCCTTCTTCTGACTTGTGCCAAGCAGTGGTCAACAGAAATATTTCTTTTCTGAATAGAACAATATGGACTCTTTCAGCAGAGAGACCATGGAGAATTGGTCATATCCATGTTAAAAGAGCATCCTCCACTCCAGAAGATCAACACTTGGCCGGAAATTTCCAGAACATTTCTTGAATAATCTTGAATATTTATTAAGAAAATTTCCTTCTTTGCCCTCACAATCACAGAAATAAGGTTACACTACAGAAACAGCATTCTTTAGCAAGTAAACAGGGTTAACGAATACAATGAAAAACATAAGAAAACAAGTAAAAGTAATCCTGTGAAAGAGAGGCATAAAATTCAATACTGAGAAGAGTGCTCTTCATTCTTTAATGTACATAAAAATAATCTGAAGAATTTGTTTTTAATTTTGATTCCCAGACTGAACCACAAACAAATTAAAACATAATATCTGAAGTAAGCCTAAAGCATTTTTTAAAGGCTTTCAATTATTTCCATTATACAGCTAAGACTGATTATCATTAGAAGAACAAATTCCATAGAATAAATAAAGTCAACATAAGATGATTCTTTAAAAAAAAAAGAAAGGAAGAGAGAGAGGAAGAGGTAGGAGAGAGAAAAAGAGAGGAAGAAAAAGAAGGAAGGAAGGAAGGAAGGAAGGAAGGAAGGAAGGAAGGAAGGAAGGAAGGAAGGAAGGAAGGAAGGAGCATAAGGATCTCTGTGGATCCCTCCCCAGCAAGACAACCATAACTAGTGAAAATTATAAAAATTATGATTTAAAGCCTCTGAAAACTGTCCTAAGGGTATACAGCAAATGGAGAAACATTTATTCAAGAAATTACACTAATAATTGGTAAAAACAGGGAGAGTCTGTGGCATCTGAGCCCAGACTGTCTTCTTACCCATCCTCACCTTAGCATCACAGTAGTGCTATTCCAGTAAGGTGTAATCAAGAGCATGGGGCTCCCTCTCTACACAGCCTTCAATCTAGAGCTACAGTCCCTCTCCAGGAGCAGATTGCCAGTTTCTCTTATTACTCCTAGCTCTGTGTTACAGAAGCTCTGCATCAGACTTGTGCATCTGAGAGGTGCAAGAGTCTATCATTTCCAATATGTGCCTCAGGTTCTTCACCTATAAATGGGATTAATGACAACTTACCTGACAGGTTTTTGTGAGAATTAGATGAAATAATGTATGTGAAGCAGGTAAGATATTGCTTGACTCATAATAAGTCAAGAGACTGTGGAAAGGTGTTCATATCCATATCCATATCAGCAAATAATACCACATTAGTTTACTAACAAATGGCAGGCCTAACCTGCCATAACAAAGTCCCACAAACTGGGTGGCTAAACAACAAGAAATTATTGTCTCACAGTTCTGAAGACTAGAAGTCTAAGGTCAAGCTGTTGATGGAATTGGTTCTTTCTGAGGGCTGTAAGAAAGAATGTTCTATACCTTTCTCCTTGCTTACAGATGGTCGTTTCTTCTCTGTCTTAACATTATCTTCCCTCTGTGCCTATTTCTGTGTCCAAATTTCCCCTTTTATAGGATACCAACCTTACTGGAATGGGACCCACCCTAGTGACTTCACTTCAAGTTATCCCTATAAAGATCCTTCCTCCAAATAATGTCACATTTTGAGATACTAGGGCTTAAGACTTCAATGTTTGAGTTTTGAAGGGACATAGTTCAACCCATAACAGGTACCTTTCTTTATTATTCTCTCTAAATGTTTCCATGAAATAGAGGAAATTGTTGTTTTAAGTCAGGTCAAAATGGGCCAATGTGGTAGGAGAAAAGAATATGGAGATCTGAGACTTCTGCATATGAAGAGCAATTTCCTTTTCTAACTCTTTCATCATCTCCCCTCTGTCCACAAGATACTTTGCTCGGGACACCACAAAACCAAGGAAGGCCACTGTAGATGAGTGTCCCTGTTTAATGTAGATCTCAGGGCATTTCTCTTGAGTCATCTTGGTAAATGCTGGCCCTAATTCTATTTGTATATGGCTCAACCTCAAACACCAGCTATAGATGAATAGTTTAATTTAGACTACTGAGTGGCATTTGTGGTCATCCTCCTCTGGAGAAACGTGAAACTTCAGTTTGAGAGTGTCTTTGCTTAAAAGGTTTTCTTAGCAAGTGTGAATGAGTTCTTTTGAAACAGAAAGTTTATTTTAAAAATCTAAGTAACAGTAATATATAAAAGGACTAAAGATATATGTCATACAATTTGTTTAAGAATTTGTCTATTGTGGCAACTTTTTAGCCACAAAATCATAGAGAAATAAAATATTTTTCTTTGGATAAAGTACTTATCTACTGTGAGAAAAAAATGGCAAGCCTGAGTGATGTTAGTGACCTCTATCCTTCTCCATAAATGATCTAGAAAATCCATGGCAAAACTGAAAATTTATGCAATCAATGAATTCAGACAGACTTAAATTTCAGATCTGCACTTGTGGTCAACATATAGGCTGTCTGTTTTGAAGGTGAAGCAATTTTTTTCCTTACTGACTGTTGGGTTATTTGCCTTGCATATTTTTAATACCTGAACAAGCTTATATAGAATATCTTTAAACAAATATACATTTGTCTTCAAAGAAAGAAAGACTCACTTGACTGGATGTAAAAAAGTAAGGGATTGCTTAGCTCTCAAAATCTCCTGGTTGTTAGTAAACGTTATAAAGATTTTTTAAAATTTTATTTTAACTTCTTTGGTAGAATAACCTCTCCTAAACTTGGACCTCTCAATGTGAATGTTCTTGGAGTCTGATTTGCTGCACAGGTATCAAAAAACAAAATTAATTTCCCAATCAGTGTACCTCTTACATGTCATAGAAATACAGGGAGAGAATGATGGGAAAGAATATAGACTTCTCACATTGGCTCAGGTTCAAAGCTAAAACCATAATTCATTAGCTGCACCCTTAGGCAGATTACTTAACTTGCCTGAGAGTGTTTCCTCATTTCCTAAATGGTGTATGGGGCAATAGAAACAAACAGAAATGAGAGAAAATGTTATTCCTTAGGAGAGACAGCTAGAGAGTAGGTAAGCTGGGTACTCTGCTGCTCAGAGGAATATTTTGTGCAAAGGCCAACTGGGTGAGTCTTGGAACAAGGAAGAAATACTCATTTACTAGCATTTCTATGTTATGGAGAGCATGAAAGGTACACTCACATAACAGATTCTGCTTGATTCCTATATTAACCCTACAACAAGATATCATCATCCTCATTGCACAGAGGCTAAGTGAAATTAAGTAAATTATCCAAAGCCACAGAACTTGTAAGATGTGGAGCCAGGAATTAAAACAATGTCTGTCTGACTCCCAAACCTATGGTTTTCTATAACCCTAAACTGCCTTAAATAACAATGTGAATAATCATAATAACAGTTCTGTTCCTGCATAGTCCAAAGGGAAGCTAAACCTCTATCCCTAGGTCAATCTTCCTTAGCTCAGACCCTACCACCTTCCACAGCATCTGCCCTGCTGCATATCTTGTTACTGCCTGTTGCTGGATGCTCCTAATACAGTGCTTCTCCATCTTCCCAGCTAGACCCTTTACTTTCCCAATCTTCTATCTGAAGTCATGAGTCTCTGTTTTGTCTTCACAACCTCATCATTACTATTCGTCTTCTCATGCCACCAACAGGGTCCTGATTCTGACAAGTTATCCCTGAAAAAGTAAGAGAATGAGGAAAAACTTTGTTCCAGAGAAAGCATCCTTTATCCTATTCACTACATCCTCCTTAAGACTTCAGTTCCTTCAGGAGATCTTACATGAGCACCCACGCAAGGCTAGGGACTTCCTTACAAGTTCTCCTAATTCTCCCTGTCTATATCAGAAAATGTAGCAAACGCTGTTAGATCCCGCTCCTTAATATGTCTGCCTCCCCTACCAGAGTCAGAGTTCTTGAGAGAAAGTATCTTATTCATCACCAGCTTCCCAACACTTTATATGGCACCTCATACATAGTAAGTGATCTACTAATAGTTGTTAAATAAAAGTAGATATCAAACAGCATTGAATAAACTAGTGGATGGTTATACAATTAAGCTTGAGAAACATTATAATTACATATTATGATTTATTCCCACAGATCCTTGATGTGGTAACAAGTTATTTTAAAATGGCTTTAGTGATTACATTTTAAATAGTTTAAAGATAATAGTCTAAATGTGAAAAGCATTTTGTAAATGGCAATGCAATTTAGAAAGCTTAGTTCAAATATCTCATACAAAATTTATGGTATTATGGTTTTTTTGCCATGAAGCAAACAAAAGTTGGTTTAATATAATAGTGTTTTTAGTTGAAGAAATGTCCAATTTGTTGTAATTTTATTTCCTTCCCACTTTTTATCATCTTAAAGCTTTTTTATCATTGCCTATCTTAGATAGTCTCCAAGTAATAAATGCAACATAATCCAAAGTTTATTCAAACTTATCTGAACCTTTTGGGGCTAGAAATGAGGTGGGAACTGTTTTCTTCATGAGATTTCTAGTGCTTTTTGGCTTTGAAAGGCTGGAAATGCAACAAGAATAGCTTTTCTTGCGGTATGTTGGTTTCTATTCCCAACCAAAATCAGGAAGTTCAGAGATGCACAAAAATTAAAATAAAGGGGAAAAAGTTAACTCAACTTTTTGAACCTCAAACAAAATTCAGGTTCATTTTCAGTTTAAGGCAAGGGTTCAACTAAGATCTTGTTTTATCCAAACCACTTGGTCCTTCCATTAAATTAACTGGTGGGCTCACATGGAATTTTTTTTCCTAATGTAAAGATAAAGGGAATTGCTGTTATGTAGAATCACTATGCCAATAGAATGTTCTATGTATTGTTGTTGTAATGATAGAATTTCACAGGACAGTGACTGCAGTGAAAGCAAGGAGCCTTGTAAATGCAAATTTTAGTTCTCAGAACTCACCTTTCCCACCCCCACCATCTATGTATTTTGTAGACTGTGACTCCAAGAAGATGGGCTTTGTCCAGCCTGAGTTTGTCACTTCTTTTTTGGGAACCATCAAGATTTTTTTTTAAGTTACTTTGTTACAACTTCTGTTATAATGAAAAGTTGGCTTCCGCATTGATCTAATTGGTTAGTGAGTCAATCAGGAAGACTGAGAATTCTTACCTAGACGGTCAAGGGAGGGCAAATGAGACTTTAAAAGCAACTGATCAAACCAAAGATAGTGAATGCTCAATGTCTTAAAATTAGATTTTATTTTTGAGACTCAGAAGTTTTAGTGAGCCCCAAATTCTATCCATATACAGCCAAGAAAGTAAGAATTTATGAATGGTAGAAAAACTGAGTTTGCTATAAACTGAGTGGATAAAAACAAGATTTAGACACTCAGAGATAATTGGTATCCTGAGAAGAGTCTTCAGGTTAGATTTATTAGCTGTTCTATTACTGGAGAACTTGACTACAGGAACTTTGCCTGATAGTGCCAAAGGAAATAAGTGGAACTATTTTTCTCTTAGAACTGTGTCTACATGAAAAAGAAGTTATCCAAAAAACAAGTCAACTCAGTCAATTCATTTAAGAAATGTCAATCAAACCAGTTGGTTGGCATTGAAATACTCACTTTTCAACTAGTTGCACTGGTGTCACTTAGACACTACCACAATCAAATGTCTACACAGAGTTTTAATTTTAAAAATTGAGATTTGAATCTTAGTTTAATACTCCTGCAAAAGGATGCTAATAAGAATAATTGCCTCAGTTATCTCACAAGCATTCATAGCCTCTCAATACAAATGCCTACCAACCTTATTTTGTTGTTACATTTTTGATATTTTGACCTTGGTCATAGTCCCAAAACACTTAAGCAATAGACATATGTTTTTGTATTAGTACCTTGTCTTTTATGGCTTTGAGTAAGGGATCTCTATATATGTTATTTTGTACAATGTGCTAATAAACTGTTAGAAATATTATATTTTTCAGGCCAAGATACAAAGATGTTTGACTGGATAGATATAAAGTTTGCTTTGTCAAATATCACCAACATTTTCAGTATATTTGAAAGTCAATTTTTTAGTGATGTTTTGAGAAATTTCTTGATTTATGTTCAAAACACTCTTTGAAGTGCTATAAAAATGTATGGTGTATTATTAGCATCTATCTTCTCTTATTTGAATATATTATAATAATCTACAAAATCAAGTTGAAGAAAACCCCACAGAAGTGCCAGTTTGCAAAATAAGAAGTGATATACTCATCTAGGAGAAAAAATATTGGTTTTGGTAGACAAGAAGAATCAGCCAGTTATCTGGAGTTATCACACAAAGATAAAGGTCTATAGTTTGTGCAGGGGTAGTCTGAAAAATATATCATATATTTGTACCAGATCTAATTAAGAAACAAGCAGGTAAGCAGAAGTTTCCAAGAATATCTGAGCAGTGGACAAGTTGGGTGCATTCTCTTCATTTCTTGATAACCCAGGTCTATTATATGCAGCTATGGCTTTGAACTCACTTTAAACTTCTCTGACACTGTGTAGAAATGGAAAATAGATCTTTTGTAGAACTGCCTTCAGTGCCAGGTTAAAAAGATGCCAGACTTTTCAAGGAAAGTGGATTTCCCTTGTGTGTTCTGGCTTATAAAGCCTGTCTCTTTCATTTTAGGAAAAAAAGAGTCATACCTTCTAAACAGCAGAATAAGCCAAACTCAACAATCAAAGTCTTGTTTTTCTGTGAATGATCTCGACCAGTCCCTTGAGAAAAGGAGTTGGGTAAGGATTATAAATGTTTAAAGCAGGAGCAAAAATATTGGCTCATATTATTGAAGTAAGCATTTCATCTGTCCACTATCTGACTCTATTGTTAAAAAAAATCAATTCAGGATACGAAGTGCTGCTGGGAGTAACAGAGTCTTAGATATCTCTTCACTTAGAATTGAACGTAGATAGAAAACAACCAGGGGAATTTCCGCACCCATGTATCTCAAAACTAACCAGAGACAAACCCTTAGCAGTGAAGAACATTTGAGTCTCTAAAGAATCAACTTCTTTGGGGGTCCTGAAAACAATAGTGCCCAGTTATATTGATGACTTTGTGATATTGATATCTTCCTACTTAGAATAAGGCACATCTAAAGTCCTTATCCACAAAGTCATTGGCACAGTATCAACTTTTTATGCTTCACCTTGTAACTACCCTAAGTCATCTTGTTATTACATACACATATTTGTGTATGTGTATTTGTTCTCAGAATTGATCCAAAAAAGTTTTTAAATTACCTGCCTTTATCAAGAAGATGGCAAAATGTAAAAGACTAATAAAGGCAGAGAGTTGAGAATTATGTAAAACCAAATAAAGCATCACACCTTGAAATACTCTTAATATTTAATTTATCTTCTACCATGTGAAATCAATATGTACTAATTTTTAAAACATTTAAATGGAAATAATCAAATGATAATCTTTTTTTATTGTTGTCAATGTTAAAAACTGTGTCCCACAGCTATTCAGTGGCATTTAGAAGAATACAGAGAAGGAAATATTTTCTAAGAAGACTGTGTTGAAAGGTTGTAATGGAGTTTAATATAGTTTTGGAAGCTCAATTCCACTTATTTTGTCTCATGTGTGTTATGTGCATAAGATCAGGTTACTAAAAAAAGAAAAAAATACACTGCTCTTTTCATTGCTGAGACAATGAATGACAGCTAAAATAGCAGGTGGGGATAAAGGGGGGGAATGAGTTCAATTGGTGGAGTCAAGAGAGATAACTTAAGACATTCTGGGATAAGGATATAACAAATGGTTGATTTGCAGAGGCAGCCCTTCTCTCCTTTGGGAAGAATCATTTTCAAAGAATTCAGTCAATCCATATCCTACTGATGATTTCTCCCCTGAAGGCCCATGTATCTTGTACAGGCCTCTCTTTTAGAACTTATCACACTGTATTACCTATATCCATTTCATCACAATTGTGAGCATCTCAAAACCACATCAACTAAATATTTATGTTCACCTCATTGCTTTTCACTGTGCATAAATTCATTAAATCATAAAATATTTTTTAAACGGCTATGAAGGTTTGACGGTAATGTGGCTTTATTAGTGGCAACAGAGCCTTCTCAAGTAGCCAGTTCCTGGAAGACAAAGATTCTGTTATATATTTTTCTTTGATAGAACAGTGTCTATCTTTACAGAATACATCTGAAAACATATTTAGTGAATAGAACTTAATCTCATTTTAATATTTAATAGTTGTAGAACCGCAGTTATTAAAGTGTAGTCTGACTTCTCTGAGGGCTCTAAGAGTCTACAAAGGTTAAAAATTATGCTAAGACATGATTTACCTTTTCATTGGGTTGACATTTGCAAACAAAATGACTTGTTGCAAAGGCAGCGGATAACACTTCTCGAGCCTTAGCACGAATTAAGACAATGACATCAAAATGTACCAGTAGTTATGTTGTTCGCCTTCATGCATTTAAAAAAAAAAAATCAGTTTTATTGAAGAATGTCATTGATGAAGAAGTAAACATTTTTAATTTTATTAAATTTCAACTCCTGTGACTGTGATATTTGATGAAATGAGATGTATTTATAAAGATATGTCTGCTGCATATTAAAGTAGAGACATGTCCCTTCTATGATTTTTGGGGTGCAGGGCTTGTATTATGAACTGAACCAGTAGCTTCTTTTCACACAATTTTTACCTGAAAGATCAGTTTATAGACTAGATATGATGATTTAGATTTTGAGATTTTGTTGACAATCTCTCAAAAATGATAAACCAGTGAGTCTGTCACAAGAAAAACAACAGATACTTCTGTTGCCAATGAATTTTCTGCCACTGGTAGCCTAACAGCTTTTCTATGCTTGAAGACTTTTCTGATGAGACAGGTGAAGTTATTAACAATGTTATTTTTTTATTTTATATAATTAAATATGTCAAGCTTTTAAGATCTGCAAAACTCAATAAACCAATCTCTGCAAATGACTAATAAATGACACAAAATCATGAATGTATAAAAAAAAGTCATTCATTGGTCAATTGAGTTTTTTACAATAAAGTATGAAAAGTTCATTGATATGGTTCCACATTTTATATTTAAGAAACTACCATTTGTTGAGTTTTGGTACAGTATCCATACTTATTTGAATATCACAATTATTTGAAAAGCTTGTAAAATACTCCTCATAACTTTTCCAACTTCACATACTTCAACCAAACAATACATTGCAATAGATTAAATGCAAAAGGAAATATAAATATTCATCTGTCTTCTATTTAGACAGAAATGAAAGAGATTTGCTATATGTAAAAGAATGCAAATTTTCTCACTGTTTTTTTAATTATTTTTTATTAAAAATATGTTATTTATGATGATATATAATGGGTTTCTTATGTTCTTTTAAATAAAATAAGTGAATATTTTAAATTTTTTTAGTTTTAGTTTTCAAGGTTAAATATTAATATCACCTACATAAAACAAAAGCACAGAAGAATCCTTAGTAATTTTTAAGAGTGTAAAAGGGTCCTGTAACTAAAAATTTTGAAAACTGACATTTAATGCACATGATACAAGAAACCTATCTTTAAATAAAAGTGATGAGGTATCTTATAAATATTCAAGAATTTTTTCCAAATTGTTTGCTCTCAAAAAATAAGTTTAGAGACTATGTTCCTTTTTTGTCATTTCATAGATTTTACAAATAAGCTTTTTGCTTTCAACACTCATTTGCAAATTAAAAAGATTTAAACTCTCGACTTTCAGAATATCAGTCTTCTTATTATAAATAATGGTATTCTTTGCACTTCCTCATTTCTTCCCATTACTTTGTTTATTCGAAAACTATTTATTGAGCAACTAATCTCAACTGAGCAACATGCAAAAAGTTACTAAAGGCAGAAACCACAGGGTTGCAAGAATCATATAATGGTTGTCAAAGAATATATACAAAGATGAGTAAGAGATGGTCTTTCTGCTTGAAAGTTTGTCTGGGCAGAATATGAATATAAGTTTATTCTACTATTATATTCAGATTTTCCAAAATGATCGCCTCACACTTGGAAAATTCAACATGCTATGAAGGAAAGCATCACAGAGGGAGTGAATTCATTAAGAAACACAGGGTTACATGTCATTGACATGCTGCTACAACTCCCCTCTGCTGTACCTATACTTGGTCACCTCCACTGGCTCTCTACCTATGTAGAAGGTATTTAAATGTCTATGATGATTGTGAAGAAGAAATATATGGATCTTATTTTCATATCTCAAATTTGTTCTTACTTTAAATCAATATAGAGTTTTAGTGATTTTAGTTAAAACAACTTGAAGACTTAGTTGTTGACAATGCTCAAACATACCTGGGGAATGCTTTCTGAAAGCCCAAATACTGCATAAGTCATTGTACATTTCAGTCATACTGTTTCATATGGCACCAATAACAAATATTGTTGGAAAGCATTTTCAGACATACCAGATTCTCTTAAGATCTCTAAGTTTAATCACCAGGCAATCTGGAGGGTCTAGAAATATTTATAAATATTTACTTATGACATCATCATTTTAGTTAATTATGGAATGATTTCATAAGGCCTTTTATTTTTGTACAAAAATGAATGTCCTAACTACTGTACATATTGTTGAGCAATTAAATGTGTTGTATGGAGTTGTATAGAAGTGTTCTCTATAGCAGGATCCTATGCTTAATCTTCCTAAAGCTCCTTTCCCATTTTCTAATCCCTGATTGCTCAACCCAATTAAACCCATGGGGAAATCTTCTGCCTAACTTAAGCAGCACTGTCTGCTACTATTACCAACAAGAATTTTATTATTCACATTAACATACAAGTAGCAGTTGCATCACAGAGCAGACACAGGAGAAGGCAAGACTCAACCAACTGTGAGCAATAAGCGACGATGACTCCCAGGAATCACCTACACTGAGTCAGTCAGTAACACATAGAGAAGTCAATGGGATTCTTCTTGGATCCTTGGCTGAAATATGTTTAAGTCAGTATCTTATAGTCTCTCTGAAGATAGCTTGGTTAATGGCATTTTAGGAAAAGTAAAATGGAATGGAAATGGAAGCCTGGTCTTGCCCTGGGGCCCAGGTAAGACATTTGTCTTCTTTAGGGAACATGGTAGAGCTGTGAAAGACACTTAGGATGGGAATTCAGACAGAGATGGAGTCAAATCCTAGCTGCATGAGCTTGGGAAATATATTTAACCTCTCTAAATTTCAGTGTCCTCATCTTTAAAATGGGAATTAAAATATCTTCTTCATCAAGTTGCTGTGAGGATTAAACAAGTGAATGGACAGTAATCCTTTCTGAAGAGATTAGTTTCTTTCCCCTCCTCTGAAGTGTTCTTGTCAGCTCTGTCAAACACTCTACAAGCACGTTATATAACCTGACATCTTCTGCAATGCCTGACAGATTGCCTTGCAATTGTAAGAATATAATAAAATTTTAATAATTTTTAAAATAGTTAATGCCACAGGTATTTCTGTGTTTTTAATATAAAGAATCATCCCTCTCCATTTCAATTTAATTAAACAAATAGTTATAGAAGCAGGGATAAGGTTCAGAGCTTCAGCTCAATGAGAAAAACACTAAATGAGAAAAAGTCTTGTTCTTTAGAAACAGTAGAATGATGTTCAGTATATACACAAACCATGGTTACATGTGATGGGACAAGTAAGTGTCTCAAGAGACGTACCCGTGGTGATAGAGGAGTTCACGGCAAAGCAGATGCCCTAGACTTTATCTTCACGCAATTCTTCAACCATGAATATCTTTGAAGAGTAACCATCTGCTGTGAACACACACATAGTATGAGGACTCTTGGTGTCTCTATAAAGACCTTATAAAACACTTCATTCAAAGTGAGCCTCTGCAATTGGTAAATAGATCAGAATCCCCCCATCTCCCTGCTCATTGCTAACACTCAGCTCACGTGTGGCAAGCCCGAGTTTGAATGTAGATACATATTAACACAATGCTGTAGACCTTTATCCTTTCCTGAAGTCAAAATAGTTTGTCTTCCCTTAAATTTAGAAAAAAAAAAGTTGGTAAATCTATATTGCTCCATAAACACTATAGCACAAAGTCTGTCGCAATTCTGTGCAATTTTCTGTAATCATGTATACTTAAGTGAAATTTACATTATCATCATGAGCTGCACTATGGAAATGATTCTTTTAGCCTACAGCTATTAGAACCACCCCCATGCCAGGACCAAGTTGTCAGCACCAGGGGAAGCAATTTTATCAGGTTTCTTTTTACACAGACACACGGCTCCTATTAGCGCTTATGCCTCCTATTTTGTTTTTTTTCCCCCGACTCATGCAGTTTGCCTCTTTGGGTGGAAATGAAAACAATTTCAAGAATGAAAAGTTTCAGCTTGTAGCTAAAAATATCTCTAATCATCAGCAGGGGAGGCAGTTCCTCAGCCACTTGCAACAAAGATGACCTCTTTGCCAGGCTTGGCCTACAGCAGGAGGTGTCTATTCATGAGCTCCTTTTACATGGGCTCAAAAATAAACAGCCAGTTCCTCTGGCTGGCCTCCCTCCTTGAATGGAGGCAGGGAACATTCTGTACAAGGAAATCTTTTCCCATCAGGCTAGGGGCCAATCCTAACCAAGTCAAACGAAGCATCTGTTGAACGTTAAACATGAATAGCTTTAATTACAGGTGCCCAAGTGGACCAATTTAGTGTCTTTCAACCCTGAGGACTCAACATATTTAGGGTTTTTATATTACAAAGATGAAGCAATATATTATGTTATTTTCTAAAAAATAAAATTGAAAACTTTTTCTTCCACATAAGCCTCTACCTTGAATATACATCTCTCTGAAGGTTACAGGATTACATTACCATATTATAAGACATCAAGTAAGCAAGGACTTGGAAAATGAATGCCAAGTCCAGAAAAAGTCATACTTAAAATTTCCTCCTATCTGTAAGGCAGACGATGAAAATTACACAGCTGAACCATTGCTCTGAAAAATTGAAACCACGTGGTCTTCTTACCCCAGGTACCATTAGTATTTTAGAAGGAAACATGCCAAAATTGCTTTTACAAATAGAGAAATTGAGGCGAAACACCATAATGAACTGATAGAAAGTTAGAATTCTGACCCAGGGATCTCTCTTCTTAATGTCTTCAGGTGATAACTTAATTAACTTCTCAGAGTACGGAAATGGAGTGCACAAAATTTCCAACCATGTATTCAGACGTGCAAAGTTTAACTGTATTTTTTTTTACAAAGGAATAAGATATCTACTTTGATTCCCCATTGTGCCTTGTGTTAGGAAATATAACTTGATCAATTCCAGGTAAATCAAGTAATATAAGATTTATCATTGGTAAACTCAAAATTTCCCCTATAACTCCTTCCCAGGTGCTGTAGGGTATTCCAGGTTGTGTTGATGGAGTTCAGGTGGGGCAAGAAGAGACATTCATCATCTGCTGATATGCACTTTATTAAATCTAGTTTCTCGCTATTGCTCTTCCTTCATTTAGATGTCTGAATTCCCATCTGCTGAAAGCGCTCCCTCATTCTAACTATGAGACCCTCCAGGTCTCCTAGTTCTCAGTATAACATCTGATCATTTACCATGGTAAAATATTTGGCTACAGCAAGCACATCTTTAGAGGAGTCTCAGGGACTCCCTTAGACATGCCATATAGCTGTTTCACTTCTCTGCCACACCATGATGAAACAGGGAACTTGGGGAGTTTGCCCACCCTCCACCCCTGGAAGTTACTTTGGGCACAGGAGGTGGGTATAACAGGATGAAAGTCTAGCTCAGAGGTGCGTATAAGGAGCTTATTATCTTTCTTCCTGTCCAGCTCTTCTTCTCTTCAACAAAACTTAAGGATCTTGATCTAATCTGAGGAGCTGGAAAAAAGAGATAAGAACTAGTTCTGCTCAAACACATATTCTCAGATATTTTAATTAATACATCACAACATTGCCCTATCACAGTAAAATAGGTTTAAGGTCATTAAATAATAACCAAATACTTACTATTCACCCTTTCCTCAAATAACCAGTGTCGTTAAACTCTGTAGCAGTCCCCAACCTCTTTGGCATAGGAACCGTGCTCCTATGAAAATCTAATGCCTACTAATCTGAGATGGAGCTGAGGCAGTGATGATAGCACTGGGGAGTTGCTGCAAATATAGATGAAGCTTCTCTTGCTCGCCTGCCCACTCACCTACTGTTGTGCAGCCCCATTACTAACAGGCCACGGATTGGTTGTGGTACTGGTCCATGGCCTGGGGGCTGGGAACCTCTGCTCTACAGAAATTTGAACCTCAGCAAACTAATTAGGAATATTTAGTCTATTCACTACTTATCAAAATCTTATTCCTCCTATGTCATCCACCAAGCACTTATCAGCTATTCTAGCTCTAGTATGCTCTCTTAAGAAATGCTTCAGTAATATAACTTAACAATACAAAGAAATGAACTACTAACATATTTAACAATGTGGATGAATCCCAAATGCATTATGCTAAGTCAAAGAAGCCAGACACAAAATGCTATAGTCTATACAGAGTTCACTTCTATGACATTATGGAAAAGGTGAAATTCAAGGAACAGAATTCAGACTGGTTTTGCCAAGGACTGGGAATAGAGGGAAAGATTCACTACAAAAAGACACAAGATCTGAGGTAGGTGAAGTGATAGAGCTAGCTGCTCAATATCTTGATTGTGGTGGAGATATGATGGTATTTGTCAAAACTTGCACAAAAATGGTAATTTTACTGTCTATAGCAAAAATAGTTGCAATGTATTATGATATTTGTAGCATATGTAAAAGTAAAAATGTAAAATTATAGCACAAAAAATGGGAAGGAGAAATTGAAAGCACACTGTTATAAGGTTCTTACACTATATATGAAGCAATATAATATTTAAATTTGGTTTTTAAAGACATATTGTAAACATTTAGGAAATTACTTCAAAAATTTTTAATGATATATAAGTCCACTTTGAAGAAAAAATAAAATAATATAATCAACTACTCCAAGAGCAAGAAGAAAAATTAGTGTCCATAAGTCTCTAGGGTTCTTCTCTCATTTTTCTTGATCAGTCTGGCCATAGGTTTATCAATATTATTTTTATTTCATTTAAATAAGAAGCTATTGGTTTTATTGAATTTCTCTATTAGTTCTCCTGTTTTCAATTTTATTAATTTCTGCTCTTATCTTTATTTCATCTTTTATATTGAATTTAATTTGCTCTACATTTTCTATCTCCATAAGATGAAGACCATTTATTGGAGATCTTTCTATTTTTCCTAATGTAAGCATTTAATACATATACTTCTCATTAAGCACTGCTTTAGCTGTATCGCATAAAATTTGATTGGAAATTTTTTATATATCTTTGTATTACTGATTTATAGTTTACCACCATTGTGACCTATATGATTTTAATCATCTTAATTAATTAATTTAGCCATTCAAGCTCTCTTTGGATTAGTTTTTCCACGAGATATTTTTTCTTTTTCTCTGTTTAACCTATCTGTGCCTTTCTATTTGGAAGTATGTTTCTTGTAGACAGCATCTTAGTTCTTTTTTTAATTCAATCTGACAATCTCTGCAATTTTTTTTAAACTGTGGTATAATTGACATATAACATTATGTAAGTTTCAGGTGTACAGCATAATAATTTACTACTTATAACACTTAATTGGAGTGTTTAAATTGTTTATATTTTATCTAATTATTAATAATGTTGAGTTTAAATCCATAGTCTAGCTATTTGTTTTCTCTGCCCTATCTGCTCTTTGTTTTCTTTTATGTAACTCCTTGCTTTTCTTTTTTCATTTAATTAAAATTTTTAAAGATTTTATTTTATCTTCCCTATTGGTTTATTAGCTATATATTTTTTTTCAGTTTTTGTGGTTGCAATTAGATTTAAAATATACATCTTTAACTTATCAGAATCTAATTTTAAATAATATTATACCACTTTACAGAGTATAAGAATCTTGCAATACTATACCTTCATTTCCTCCTCCTGGCCTTTATACTATTGTTGTCCTATCTTTTACTTTTACATATGCCACTAATTCCACAATACATTACTTTTGCTTTAAACAGTAAAATATCCTTTAAAATAATCTAAAATGAGAAAAAAATGTTATTTTTACCCATATATTTATCATTTCTGGCACTACTTATTCTTATGCTTAGATCTGAGTATCTATATGGCATCATTTTACTTCCTAAAGAATATCCTTTAACATCCCATATAATAATGAATTCTCTGAGCAATTATTTGTTGAAAGTTATATTTGGGTTTTTCTTTTAATTACACTTCTTTTAGATTTGCATGCAGTTGTAAGAAGCAGAGAGATCCCATGTACCCTTTACCTAGTCTCTCCCAATAGTAACACTTCGTATAACTATAGTACAATATCACAACTGGGAAATTGATATTGATACAATTCACCGTTCAAATTTCAAAAGTTTTACATGCATTAATTTGTGTTTATGTATTTAGTTCTGTGCTATTATATAACATGGGTAGATGTATGTAACTGCCATTATAATCAAGATATAAAACAGTTCTATCACAATGATACCTTTGCTACCCTTTTATAGCCACACTGACCTCCCTATCCCTATCCCATCACTAATCCCTGGCAATCACTAATCTGTTCTCCACCTGTATAATTTTGTCATTTCAAAAAAAATTATTCATAAAAATGGAGATATAAAGCATATAAGATTAGTTTATTTTTTCAATCAGCATAGTCCCTGGAGACCATCTAAGTGTACCAATAGTTTATCCATTTTATTGATGAGTATTACCCAATGGTATAAATATAGCACAGTTTATATAATCATTGACTTACTCACTGGTGGATATTTTGGATATTTTTAATTTCTGACTATTACAAATAAAGCCAATATGAACATTAATGTATACATTGATGTGTGAACATAAGTTTTCATTTCTCAGAAATAAATGCCAAGGAGTGCCATTATTAAATTATATGGTAGGTTAATGTTTAATTTTAAAAGAAACTATGAAAGTATTTTCTGGGGTGTCTCTACTGTTTTATATAGCCACCAGCAATGTATAAGTGATCCAATATTTTTATATCCTCATTAGCATTTGGAGATATATATTTTTTTCCATTCTGATTCTCATAGGTATATAGTAATATTTTATTGTAGTTTTAGTTTGCATCTTCCCAGAGGCTAAGATGTTGAAGATCTTTTTGTGTGTGCTCATTTGCTATCTGTATATCCCCTTCAGCAAAATATTATTTCATGTCTTTTACCCATGTCTTAATTGGATTGTTTGGTTTCTTATTGTTGGGTTTTGAGAGATCTTTATATATTATAAAAATAAGTCCTTAGAGGTATGTTACGTGATTTGAAAATATTTTCAGTTTGCAGCTGTCTTTTCATTCTTTTTAAAGGGTCTTTATAAAACAAAAGTTTAAATTTTGATAAGGTTTAATTTATGAAATTTTCTTTTTATGAATCATGGTTTTGGTATCACGTCTGAGAATTTCATACAGTTATAAGTTATTTGGGTTAGTTTTTATATTATTCAAGCTTTCTTCTCATTATGGTGATATTTTCCTATTTTTTTGAACACATGAGGTATATTTACAATGGTTGTTTAAATGTTCTAATCTATTGATTTTATCATATACATATTATTTCTGAATCTGTTTCTATTGGTTATTTTTTTTCCTTGTTGTTAATTGTATATCTCTTATTTCTCTTCATGCCTGGTAATGTTTGATATAAGCCAGACATTATGTTTACATTATTAGTTGCTAGATATTTTTAAAACTTTAAATAGTGTTGTATCATTTTTTTCCAACATAAGGTTAAGTTTTTGATATTAGTTGGACTCATTGCTTTTGTTAAGTTTTTTGTTAACGTTGGTCAGAATTAGCCTTTAGTTTTAGACTCATTTTATCTCACAAGGCAATATCCTCCTGAAAATTCTAGCTGATGTTCTCTATATTTTGAGGTCTTTTCACTTTGGCTGATGATAACTATTTCCAGCCCTGTGTGAACTTTGAGAATTGTTCTGCCTACTTTTCCTGATGGTACCTTTTCTGACATCAGGCAATCTCTTTTATGCAAGTTTAGATTAGTACTCAGCAAAAGACTAGGGAAGTCCCACCAGTATAAATAGGAGCTCTCTTTCTCTCTATGTGAAGCTCTCTCTTCTCCAGTACTCTGTCTCACAGATTTTAGCTGTCTTGATCTCTACAAATTTTATTATCTGTCTCCTCAACTGAACAGAATTACCAAGCTCTGTGTGGATTCCCCATCTGAAATGGTCAATTTTATGTCAGCTTGGAGGATGTTTGGGGATGAGATTAACATTTAATCAGTGAATTCTGAGTAAAGCAGATTGCTCTCTGTAAAGTGAGTGGGCCTCATCTGAGCAGTTGAAGGCCTGAATAGAACATATAAACTTGCCTCTCCCAAAAGAAGGAATTCTCTGGGATACTGCCTTCAGACTTCATCTTACCACCATCTCTCCTGAGTCACCAACCTGCCAGTTTTTGTACTGAAACTGGAACATCAGTTCTCCTGTGTCTTGAGCATATAGGCCCACACTACAGATTTTGGACTTGCCAGCTCTCATAGTTGCATGAGCCAATTCCTTAGAATAAATCTCTTCCTACACATACATACACATCCTATTGCTTTTGTTTCTATAGGAAACTCTTACTAATTATTGCCGCTACCCTATAGCCTATAACCTGGTGCAATTGTTCCTACTTTGTTTCTATTTTCTTATGGATCACAGTTACCACCAGTTGTTCAATATCTGAAAATCCTTTTTTCATATATATTGACAATTTTCTATTTGTTTAAGGTAAGTCAGTAAATTCAGTCTCTATTACTAAATCTTGACTAGAAGTATAAGTCCTTCCTGCATCTGTTAAACTCCATTTATTGCTCAGTCTCAAATGATCCTAGTTGGAACTTGAGAAATTACTCCAACCACTTTATATTACAAATGAGAAAAACTAAAATCTATTTATTCACTTTTTAAGTCAAGAAACATTTACTGCATACCTTTTAAGAGCTTGATATATACATATTAGGTATTAGAAATTAATAGCGTGGCCTCCCTAGCGAGGAAGCTAGCAAATTGTTTAACAATTCTGATATATCATTTATAGATACAGAGAAGATACAGATTCATGGATTCTTCTCTGCCAATTGCTGGAATTTAAGAGGTCAATACAAAACACCTTTTACTTTTCCAAGTTTAGAAAAAAAATTAAAAGAAGCAGGAATGAGAGATCAAAGTACCTGCATTTTAATTATAAGAATCCACTAGAGAATGAGCATCAGCTTTACACTTTATTCCTGAATATGCAGACTTATCCACTAGTCACTAATAATGCAGGACACCAGCAGACCTCTGCACCTGGAAGCAGAACTTGTTCCTCTAGCTGAGTTCATTTTGAAGAAAAGCAGACTCAAAGATGCCCTCTCAGTAAACAAGATCCCAAACCAAATGCAGAAGAGATTGAGTAGGCACTCCAAGTTCTTTCTCCCAAATTCAGAAACTCTGGAGAAGGGTGAGTGAGAAAGCAGAGAGAAGGCAAGAGTTACTCAAGTGTAAGTTTCTTCTACAAAGAACTGTAAGGATTGGGAGATAAGAATTCTCCCAAACACCAACCATTTGACTGTCTGACAAATACTTTCTCCTGTTTTCTTAGGTATATTTATCATAATTCTTTTAAATTCCAACCTCTTGTCAATGACTTTTAGCCCCAGGATTCCTACTATCTCTGTATCACTCACATATGGGAGAGCACATGTAGAAATGACAATAGCATCCTTGCATAGCTAATTAAGAAAAATTGATAAAAATTTTAATAGCGAAAACATGACTTTTTTAAACTAATATTTTCTTGAAATTTTTGAGTGTCAGGTAACATATTAAGTTCTTAATAAGTGTCTGATAAATGAAATGATTAGCATAAACTCATAGGACAACAATCTAAGACTAATTAGATTGGTGCCAAAATCTCCCCAAAACAAAATTATTTAAGTAATAGTCATTCGAAAATATTGATTTATATTGTAGAGTCAAGATTATGTACACAACATAAATTCTAGACTTTAGGCTTTAATTCTGGTTTTTCTTAAATTCCTTATTATAAACCTTATGAGCCCAAGTCCTCTCATCACTAAATTATGAACAGTGATTTTATTTACTCCAAAGTGGTTCTGTGAAAGTAAATAAGATAATCCATTTAAAGTGCTTAACCCACAGTAGCTAACATATAATTGCTCAATAAACATTAGCTAATGGTAATAAAACAATGGTATTAATAGAGCGAGACAAAATTTCTTGATTCCTGATCAACAAAGTAGAATTATAACTATTGCCTCTCTCACAGTTCGTTGAGAAGATCAAATCAAATGTTAATTAAAAAGCTATGTGGATACAAGGCTTCCACATTATTTTAGGCTCCCACTGCTCTTCATTTACTGATGACCCTACTAAAGATGTAGAAAGCTGGGGATATTTAGCGTGAGATAAGTGTTTTATAAGCTTTTATGAGCTCATCTGCAAAGCTGCTGACAGGCTTTTTATTTGTGAATGTGGTGCCTCTTAACCAGGCTGTCATCATTGCTTTCTTCATATTGGGTGTTGGCGGGGAGAGACAGCTGAAAGGCAAACTCTCTGGGTGGTCTGTCTGCTGCTACTCAGACTGATGCTGCTGTCATTTTTCAGGTAACCATCTCTTCAGATATTTTGTGACCTTGACCTCTTTTGTATTTATTGACCTCTCTTGCAGATTGTAGTTCTTAAACTATATTAGCTGCAAATATTAATAGTCAAATGATTTTTGAGGGTCCAAAAACTAATTTAAAAGCACAATTTTCCTGATGAAGCATATAGACATATTAAGAGCAAAACATTTTCTTTACTATTGATATGAAAAAGAGAAAAGAATGTTATTTCAGTACCGTAAATTGCTTGATAAAATTTGCACTCTTAAAACAACTCTGTGACCTAATGTCATAATTTAGAACACATTGAAAGCTGCAATGTACTCTAATAATTAGTCCTTTGAAAATAATTCCTCTCAACACGGAACATCCCCATCTGAACTGGCTTATTAAAGTTAACCCTTCTCTGCTGATGATGACAATTCTACAGCTACACAATGGCTTGGTCTGTAAATAATAGAACCAAGCAAAAAGGAAGATGCAGGGTTTGAGGTGCAATATATATTTGTCAGTTGCACATGGTTTAAAGTGTCTGCCTTAATCAAGGCTTTCTTAGTTGGCAGTTTCTAAAATCAACACCACACCTTTTAAGAGGAAAATACTCATAGATTAGGGTGAACATAAATCCTAATTGTCTGAAACTGAAGGGTTTCCTGGGACGAAGAGCTTTTTTTGTGCTAAAACTGAAAGTTCCAGGAAAATTGATCATCCTAGCACAAGTGTTGCTGGAGTGGGATATATTGGAGAGATGATGGGTATATCTATGGTATTCAAGAGCAATAAATAGACTTGCTCCTTAAGAATCTAACACAAGAAACTGGATATCAGTCAGGAGTCATACAGCTATTCTTTCTTTGGATACTTTGTTTTAGTTCTCTCTGAATACATGTTGTGTTCTTCCCATCCCTCTCCTTCTCTCCCTCCCCCTCTCCTTCTCTCCCTCCCCCTCTCCTTCTCAAAAGAGAAACTTATGTAAGATATTGAAGGCCGAGATGAAGCACTAGTTTTCAAAGGTCCTTTTATGGACATAGTTATGACAAACACAGAAGTACCTGACGAGTTCATGTTGGGTTTGCTTTTCTCTGTTCCTTGTCCAGTTCTTTTGGACTGCTGAGTCTTCTGACCAATAGTGATCTCAGGTCCACCATCAGATGAGGTATCTACACTGAACTTCCCGCAGACCTCTTCACAAGCTTCAAACTCCAGGACCCCCTTCAGCGACTGGATGTACTTGGCTTCTCAGATTTTTCTACAAGCTCCAACTTGTCCACCTGTACAGGACTTTAGGAAGGCTGTTTAGTGGCTTAATTCTCTAATCCTTCTATTGCTCCTTCTTGACCACATTCCCAGCTTGTCCTACATTATGTATGGTTGATTCCAGTATAGTCATGCATCACATAATGACATTTTGGTCAACAATAGACCACATATACCACTGTGGTCTCATAATGGAGCTGAAAAATTCTCATCACCTAGTGACACTGTAGCCTTCATAAGGTCATGGTGCAAATGAATTACTCACTAGTTTGTGGTGATGCTGGTATAAACAAAGCTATTACACTGCCAGTCATGTAAAAGTATAACACATATAATTATGTACAGTACATAACACTTGATAATGGCAATAAATGACTATGTACTGGTTTATGTATTTATTATACTGTACTTTTAATTATTGAGTATATTCTACTTATAAAAAATGCTATAAAATAGTATTCCATATTATACTGGCAATAGCCTCATGTATCTTGTGTTTAGCACATCTCTTTATTGCATCATTTTCTCCTGTACTTAATTTAATCTCATGTTGTTTGTACAGTAATATGCTATATAAGCTTGTAGCCTAAGGCAATACCATGTAACCTAGGTGTGTAGTAGTCTATACCATATAGGCTTGTGTAAGTGCCTGTATGGCACGTCACCCAGTGATGCCCACACAATGATGAAGTTGCCTAATGACACATTTCTTAGGCTATATTTTCATCATTAAGTGGAAAATAACTGTTCAGTATCTCTAAACAGTCATTATAGTGGCTGTTTCTTAACTGAGACTCTATCACTAATATTTCTCCAAACTTTTGAACTCTTAAATCTCCTTTCAAGACATCCATATGTATTAGATAATTTATTATTTCAGCTTCTTATTTTTCTTTACAGATTCCCTTTCAATTCCTCTGTCTTGATTCTATGTGAACTGGTTTCTCTGAAGGTCTAATGCACATATATCTGGAATTAGCCTTCACCTTTATCCTGGGAATTCCCTTCATGTCTCACCTATAGTGAGGTTTTCTGCTTCTCAGATTCTATATACTTGTTTTGGTGAAGCAACTGATGCAGTAGTTTCCTGAGAAAAATACATGAAGAACGAAAATATTCTTATACCTGTACCAGTTCTATATATTTTAAATCAGACTTTATATTTCTCATTTCCATGCTTTTTTGTTCTATTTTCTACAAAATCTCCTCAAATTTATCTTTACAACTTCTAAAATAATTTTCTGCTTTTGTTATTTTAATTTTCAGAGTTATTCTCTAGATGTTGGTCTTGAATGGTGCCCTGCTCCTGTGTTTTGAGTGTAATAACTACTCTTTCCTTTATGAGGAAACTTAAAAATATATATTCTGCTTCATGAACTGTGTCCTTTCTTCTTTTAGCTTATTTTTGTTTCTGGCATGGTAGAATAGGGCACCAAGGGGTTGAGTAGTTGCTCTGGGAATATGGATAAGTCATGTCTATAGGTAGAGTTCGCTGCATGGTGATTGGATAGTATTTTGTGACTTTGCTTTTTTATATTCGGTTGGTTTTTCTTTGGATTTGCTTCATTTTCAAAGACTCATATATAGATTCGAAATATCAGATTTATACATTGAGGGCTTCATTTATTTAAGAGAATATTCATTCATTTTTTTCATTAATGAATGCCTCTAAATACCTTTCAAATACTTCATATACTAGTCAATAAAGAGCCATATTTCATTTGTGTGTTGTACTCAAGATAAAAGAGGTAATTGAGATAATTTAGCATGTTGTTGAAGAGTAACTAATTGGAATATGAGCAAAATGAAAAATAAAAATATATAAAAAAGGAAATATGTGAAAAAAATGTTGAATCTTGACTAAGAATATAAACAAAATAGTAGTTCCAAAGGGAAAAATGGTGTCTTATTTAATAATAATCCTATTAAAAATATTTATTTAATAATCCTATTAAAAATATAAAGTTGACAAAACAGCCTCAGAATCCATCTTTTAGAAAACTAGGGTTATGACAGAATTTCTTTGCATATTTACTTTTTATTTTAAACAATAAAAAACTGACTTTTCATTTTTGATTGGAATTCAAGTCTATAAATCCTCTTTAAAAAAAGATTATGAAATTCAGTGTTTAGAAAACTACAAAAGAACACGTTCTTTTATGGGTTTAATTTAAAATTAGTCAAGAGTGGCAATATCTAATACATAATAATTTTATTTCTTTTGAAAAAGTATTCTTTATTACCACTGTTTAAAATTTTTACTTATAATAGTTTATATTTCCCAGATGTTTTAGGTAATTCTTATTAGTTATTTTATGTAGTGAATAAGTAATGGACACTGTGCCAAACAAAGTCCTAGGTACTGGGTTACAAAATGAACAAAACACAATCCTTCTCTTTGTCCTCTAGGCTTCTACAATTTAATAAAAGAGATATTCAAGCTTACAGTCATCCCAGTTTGTTACACTGCAGTATGATACATGCTAAAATACAGTATGAGTAAGGGTGCTTAGATCACATAAATGGGGAAACATCAATTCTCAGGAGAAGAGTCAGAATGGCTGGTCAGAGTAATTGAAATCTAGAGGAAGTGAACAAATATAAAGGATGATAGGAGGGCAATTAAGAAAGCTATCCTAGGTAGAGGAAACAGTCTTGCAAAGCCCCAATAGTGAGAAGGAACACAAAACATTTGGGAACTCAGTAGTTCCTAGGAAAATATGGAAAGATGTTACTTGGAAGATAAGCTAAAGATATGACATGAAGCTTTTTATAAAACATGTGAAAGATGTGGGAATTTTGAGCAGGAAAATAACTTGATTAGATTTGAGTTTTAGAAAGAGTGTTCTTCTTAAAAAGAAATTTAGAGGTAGGATAGAAGGTGAATCAGATCAGAGGCAGGAAGATCAGCTAGATGGTTACTGCAAAAATATAAGTGAGACAAAATGATGACCTAAATTCATTTAATAGCAGTGAGGTTGTTGAAAAGTAGTTTGATTCACAGATATTAAGAAAAATCACTAGAAGTTGGTTATTGATTTGATATAGGGAGTGGAACATTCAAAGAAGTTAAGGCTGACAAAAAAGCTTCTGGCTTTCACATCTGGGGAAATAGGCTAAAAGAAAAAAATCAGCCAGTCTGGATACCCATTGGACATCAGAGTATAAGTGTCCAGTCAGCATTTGGTCATGCTGTTCTAGAGATCAGAGTATGATCAGTACTGGAGAAATAATTTAAGATGCTTTAGTAATCACACAGTAATTAAAGTTGCAGGAATAAATAGTATCACCCTCAGAGAGTAAGTAGAGTAAGAAGAAAACAATTCTGTGTTGCAGATTGTTGTTATATGTGTGATAAGGTCATCTCACAGGAGAACACCATCAGAGAAACCTTGGCCTACAAATTATCTAGTTCATAATTAATACATCCTGCATTTTTCACTCATTAATTCATTTAGAAAAAGGACTGATGTTCATAACTGCAAGTCAACAAAAGTGAGAGTCTCCAGGCAGATTCAGAATAAAACCTCCCCAATATGTGAGAAAACTTTTAAAATACATCTTTGCCATAAGCATGGAGTAGCATTACTTGAGAGATAAAGAAAATATTTCAAATTGATAAGATTTTTACTCATCAAGTGCCAGCTGAATGATCATGTTGTATATAAAGATTGAGATCATAGCAATAGGATCAAGTTTAAGGGATAAGACAATGTGCTATTTGTTGGACAAAGTAAATTTAAGGTGTTTGTCCTCCACCCAAATGCAGATTCCAGCAGGGATTTGGAAATCTGAGTTGGATCTCTGTAGGGAGATCAATGCTAGAAACATAGACTGGAAGTCTTCAGTATTAAATATGGTGTTAAAAATTTTTGAAAAAAATGAACTTATCATAGAATCTGAACAGAAAGACAGTGTCTGTCCAGTCAGCAGAAAAGATATTTTCAGTCCCTTTTAAAAATTGGGTCAAGACAAGAGAAAGGTTACTATTTGGCTCAATTATTAGTAAATGCTGAAAGATGAGGTTGAACCCTAGGTTCCTGCTTATAAATTTTGATTTTCCACCAATAGTAAGAAATCATAATAATAATTTTTATAATAGTTTGGTAGCCTATTGGCAATATGGATAACTAAAATGCAGAAATCATTCTAATAGAAATGCTAAATTAGGCAGTCAGTATTTAAATGATGACTAAGACTTTCATTTAACTGTTATTTTCTAAAACCACACCAAAAAAAGTTTCTAGAAAACTTCAGAATTACTTATTGAATCTACTTTAACAATAAAAAAATTGTCTCTTTAGAAAGAGAAAGTTCAGAGTCACACAAGTTGGAGCTCATTATCAAGAAAGTAATCTCAAAATCACGTCTTCATAATGAAGAATGAAGTTCCATAAAGACAACCATTTCAGAAATCTAGCCCTTGACATTTCAACATTTATTTATCAATTGAAATTTTATTATAACAAAAGAGTCCTATTCAATACAATATAATGAAGTATTCCAGTACTGTATTTAAATTTAAAATTAAAATAAGAGATTTAAAAAATTAGAAAGATAGAATCAAAATATTTACTATTTGGAGACAATATAAATAAAACAGGTAGAAAATTCTCTGTCATATTAACCATTATAATTTTTATTGGTTATAACTAATAAATGATTTATTTTTAAAGTTAATTACTTTACTAAAGTCTCTTACTAGTTTTAATAGTTTTTCAGTTGGTTCTCTTGGATTTTCTAAGCTCAATCTTACATATCATGAGGAATACACAAATTCAAACAATAAGGCAGAGCATTTCACCCATAAAATTAGTAAATTTTAACAAGTTTTATAATAACGAATGTTGGCAAGAATGTGTATCAAATTTGGTAAGAAAGTGGAACTCCAAGAATCAGAATTACAAAATTTGTCTAGGTAGTGCATTACATTCTGGATGAGAGAGTAAATTTGTATAGCCATTCAGGAAGTCAATTTAACAATTCAGTAGTATCTATTAAAAGTCAGGATGAGCATGCCCTATAATTCAGAAATTGCGCTTTTTGTTTCTATGCTGGATAAAAATTCTCAATGTGTAACTAAGGAGGCCTGTACAAAGATGTTGATTTCAACATTGTTTATGTCAGTGAAAAATAAAAGCAACTAAATATTCTTCCCATGAGAGTAGTTAAGTAATCTGGTCTATTGCTCTGAATTGCTTATAAAAAATGCCATAAGCCTAAATGTATCAACATGGATACATTTAGATAAGTACACTATTGAAAGTTAGAAGGGAGAAGTGAAGCGGAGGCCATGCTTCTGCTCCTTCTGCCTGTAAGCACAGTGATGGAAGTATTTGCTTCTCTGCCCAGTGCCAGGTCACCAGCCTTCATGTATCTTGAGGGGAAAGTCATAGAGTATCTGATTTGCTGGTATGGATCATGGTTATATCATTAAAGTCATAAAGCAAATTATAATGAAAATTTAATCCTCAACCCGTCAATTTCTTATTTGAAGACTGTAAAAGTTAGGCCATTGAGTGGAAAAAAATGAAACTTTGAGAAGTAGAATTACAAAATTTTGTCAGATATGGAAGACAGAGAGTATTTCCAGTCTCTAAATCCTACTGAGTCTTCCTAGTTCTGTCTAATAAAATGGATCCTTCCCTGCTGGAAAACACATGCTGATCTCATTAGAGATAGTTACTTGTAAGGAAACACTTCTTCCTCTATAATCTTACCCTTCTACCTATCCGCCTCCACACTTAAACTGAGAGTCAAACCACAGCATTCCTCAGAGGACCAATTAGAAAGTCAACTTTGGGGGAAGGGGTGAGGTTCAGTCCCTAAAGGGACTATAAGGATTTGCTAATTTATATAAAAAGAAAAACTGGAAAACATGTGCAAAAATGAATTCTAAGAGTTTTAGAACAGGGATAGAAATATACAATTTTGGTTCTGGCTAACTATATGAGAGATTCTCAAATCAATGTGCTAGCTGAAGAAGCTGGGGGTGACCATTTGTAAAAGCAATTAATGAAAACCTAACCTCAATGAAAAAACTATGCCTTACATGTTCATTTATTCTCAATTACCATATGAAGTAAATATTAATATCAACTGGAAGACATAGAATTTAATGATTATTCAGAAAGAACACACCAATTTTACAAAGAATTTTTTTTTGTTCCCCACTTTTTTCTACAGTATGCCATTGTATAGAAACACTCTTGGAAGACACTTATTATAAGCACTAGTAAAAGTAATTAATGCTTTTTCACCTTCTAAATAAGGAAAGTCACCTAAATAAAAGTAAATAAACAAAAAGGAGAACAATAATGAGAAGCACAGAATAAGAAAAAGAACAAATATAAAGAAGAGAAACCAAAATTATGGGGAGGTATCAATAAGATAATAAAGGTAAAGTAGATAAATAACCAGCATTCTTAAAAGCACTTTTCTTTAAAACAATAATGTGACTATATAAATTAAAAGCTTATTCATCAGGCAGAAAAACCATGGTAAGCTGTTACACCTTTTTCTTTTGAAAGTAAATCAGGGTTTACGACCTATTGGAATAATAAAATCATAGATTATTAAAGTAGGAAAGGATCTCAGAGGTCATCTAACAAAATGTTTGATATCCCAAGTGTTACATAAGAAGCTAAACTCATTTTTACTAATCTTACTTCAGATGCTATGAAATAATGTATGAATAAGTGGTTCAGGGAATTCTCAGAAATTGTAAGCAAATCAGTGGCATATACATCTAGTCATTGTAGTCATTATCTAAGGGTCAAAATAATTGATGATATTTTTCAGGTCAGGATCTTTAGGAGATGGATGTATTAATTTTAGGATGAAGAGATTTTTATCGTCTTGATGTTGGAAGAAACAGTAGCCTACAAATCTTTCTAGATAATGTGGAGAATAGTATAAAATGTCTAAGAAAAGTAAGTACTTTATTTTTATGAAGATATTTGATCCATACGCAGAGAAAGGAAGCAGCATCTTTTTTGGCCAAGAAACAAATTGTTCAAATCAATGTCTGCTAATTGAGTCATATTGCTTTATAGGAGTTTCTCATCAAAACAGATTCCAGAGTTAATTTTGATATGTTTATGTCAGTTAAGAAGATGTCACTTTTTTCTTAAGACTCCTCATTTTGCTTACATAGTTAGCTGACACTTAGCATTGCCTTATCATACTTATCTTTCACTTTCCAGATCTTGTCTCATGTCCAAGCAGTTTATAGTTCGATTATTTATAACTAATAGTTTACCTGGAAACTGTTTAATGAAAATATAATTATATAACAACAAAGAAATATTCTCTATATTTGTAAAGAATATATAATTCAGTGTACATAGTGGTTCCCAACATTTTTGGCACCAAGGACTGGTGTTCCTATGAGAATCTAATGCCTAATGATCTGAGGTTGAGCTGAAGTGGTGATGCTAGCACTTGGGAGCAGCTGCAAATACAGATGAAACTTTGCTTGCCTGCCACTCACCTCCTGTTGTGTGGCCCAGTTCCTAACAGGGCACTGACCAGTAGTGGTCCATGGCCTGGTATTTAGGAACCCCTTTAGTGTATTATGTATAAGGGCATCTTTATTATAAAACCCTGAGTAATGTAAATTATCAAAGTGGACTCAGTCTTTCTTATAAAGGTGTCAATCAAAAGACAAAGTGATTAAATTTTTGACCTAGATTGCAAAATAGTAAGAAACATGGGTGGTTGCTCTGGATGATATATACTTGGGATTTATGTGTCCTTCTTATCTAAAAGTATAGAATAAAAATGCATTTAGAAAAAATTATGAGAGAAAATAGGTTTCAAAATTTAGATAAAAAGGATAGTTTTCTAAAACTGATTCAGTAAGAAAGATAAAACCCAATAACCTAAAAACAATTAAAGAAATTAAAAGTCACCTTATCCCAAAGGAATCAGATCCAAATAACTTTAGAGATGATTTTAACCAAACTTTCAAAAAGTGAATATTCCCATACCATAAATTTCTTTCAAAAAATAGAAACATTAGAAAAGCTATTATTTTTTATTTTATAAAATTAAAATAAACTTTATGCCAAGACCAGACAAGTACAGTCCAAGGAAAGGAAGTAATGAACCAATTCACTTATGAAAATAAATGCAAATATATTAAATAAACTACTAAAAACTAATTGGCAGTGGATAAAAAGTACATTTTATCCAAGTAACATTTATCTCAAAAACTCTTAGATATTCAAACATCAGAATGTCTAATATTATTATTCATTATATTAGCAGAATAAAAAGATATAATCTTTATTCATACGCATTTATCAATAAATGAAGGAAAATATTCATTTAGATAGACATTGATAATAAAAATATTTTGCACACTAAACACTGAATGGAAATTCCTTTAGCTTCTTTTTTCATTTAAAGAGATGAAACTTTAGGAGTATTTACACGATATCAAGAAAAAGATAAGAAAGCCCACTATCATGCTTTCTCTTTATCTTTATAATATTTTTTAAAGGCATAATAATTTGAATGAAAAAAGCAAAGTTATTCTTCTTTGCTGATAATATCTACATAGAAAATTTAATAGAATGTTCATAAAAAGTATTAAACTTATATGATGATTTAGCATAATTTCTGAATGAATTATCAACATGTAAAAATAAATAGCATAACTACATACCAGAAATAAAAATAGAAAATAGGGGAGAAAAAAATTATAATAGCAATAAAGTACAACATCACCCAGGAATAAATCTAATAAAATATACAAAACTTTTTCAAGAAACATTTAAATAAAATTATTAAAGAACATTATCAGCCTGAATAACTGAATATTTATGTTATGGCCCTACATGATAAAATTTAAGGATATCAGTTATCTCCCAAATTAATCTATAAAATTAATGTAATTTTAATAAATTGATTGCTTTGTGTAAAATGTGACAAGATGATCCAAAAATTTATATGGAAAGGTATAGGCAAGCATAGCTAAAAACGGATTTTTAAGAGAAGGAAATGACTTGTTTTGTCAAAATTAAAAACCATCATAGGTACCTAATAAGACAGTAGAACAAGGGAAAACAATAGATAAACAGATCAATGCAACAGAATATGGAGGCCCAAACACACTTGTGCATGAATGAAAATTCAATTTTGGTTGAGGTGCAGTCATTATAAGTGGGAAACATTATTCAAAAATATTAAAAGTAGTTAACAATGTAGAAAAAATCTTAATCAACTCACACCTTATCCAAAAATAAATTCTAGACATATTTGAGACAATATTAAAGCAAACTTTAAGTTTTAGAAAAAATACAACTGAATATCAATATGACTGAGGGTCAAGAAAGAATTTTTTAAACAAAATACAGAAAACACAAACTATGAAAAAATCTAAATAAGTAACTAGATTAAAATGTAAAACTTATTTTTCAATCAAAGACATCATTAAAAAAGTTAAAATAAATCATGGGTTAGAAAAAACTATGCTTTGCTGTACATACATGTGTTAAAGAAATATTATTTAGTGTAAAAACAAACATCTTATGAACTCTTATTTATTTTTTAAGAAAAGACAGATCACCCCATAAACAATGAGCAAAGAATATGCACAAGCAGTTTACAAAAGAGAAAATCCAAATAATCAATAAACCTATGCATTAAACTGTGGCCAACTAATTTGGTGGACTGCAAATAGAATTAAATCTCAGGTCCTTTACAGTTCTCACAATAGCCAACAAACAGCACACAAAAAAAAATCAATAAAGCTATTAAAGGGATTTCTGGTCAAGATGGCAGAGTAGATAAAAATTGTTCTTGACTCCTCTCATGGCCACATTAAAATTATAATGAAACAACAGAACAACCATCATTGAGAATCACATGATGTCTAGCTGCACAAAAGCCCTGCAACTAAAAATATACCAAAGAAGCCACCTTGAGACTGGTTGAGGCAGCGGCGGTGGGGGGGGGGAGTGGGGGAGATGGGGAATGGGCCTGTCACTATACCTGCGTGTGGCGGCCAAAAATTGGGAGGAATATCTCGGCTGTGGAGGTCCATCCTAAAAAGCAAGGGGTCCCAGCTCCACACCAGGCTCCCCAGCCCAGGGTTCGAGACCCAGGAAGAGAGAAGTCCCCACAGCTTCTGGCTGTGAAAACCAGTGAAGAGTGTGGCTGAATGAGATTGAGGACTGCAGGAGTCCCCAGTATTCCCTTTAAAGAATATGAGCACAGACTTACCTGCTAATGGAATCTCTTGCTTTGAGCTCCTGTACTGGGACAGCAGATTGAAAGCTACCAGGAATATATGGCGAATGGGAGACTGAATTATCTGGCTTCAGGCTGAGGGCTAGAGAGGCAGCTTTCTCCCAAAGAGAAGTACTTGCTGAAATATTGTTTTTTTGTTGAGTCCTCTCGCATCCCAGCATGCAGATGCAGGCGGCTTCCATATTTGAGTCTCCATCACCTGGCTAACACTGATTGCCCTGTCCAAGTGATTCCCTGAGACCCTGCCTTGCCCAACTTGCAGGCCCATGCAAGCTGTTTACAGTGGCTTTTCCATACAAACAGCCTGTCTTGGCTCATGCTGCAAACTTTTTAAAAATCTCTCAAAGTTTCCAAAAATCCAAACAAGCAGCATCTGGCCTTGGCATGCCCCGTACCTCTTGCTGAGCAGCCCCAAGCCCAACACTAGCTACAGCTGGCTTTGGTTCATGGCTTGGCCTCCCAAAGCAATTCCAAGCCCAGCACAGGTGGTGGCCATTTCCAGATTGCTTGATGTCTCGTGCCAGGTAGCCCTGGAAAGAGCACAGTCTACAGCTGAACTTGGTTTGCAGTGAGGCACCTCCCAGAAGGTCCTAGAACCGGCATGCTTGATGACCAACTTTAGACCAAACCAGAGCACCACCTGGGGCAACTTTCTTATCAACAAAGTGGTACTAGAAGGAGAAGAGAGCAAGAAATTGAGAACTTATTTGAGAAAATAATGATGGAAAACTTCCTTAATATGGTAAAAGATATAGACCTACAAGTCCAGGAAGTGTAGAGAATCCCAAACAAGATGAACCCAAAGAGGCCCACATCAAGATATATCATAATTAAAATATCAAGGGATAAAGACAAAAAGAGAATCTTAAAAGAAGCAAGAGAAAGTAATTAGTTAACCACAAGAGAGCTCCCATAAGACTTTCAGCTAATTCCTCAACAGAAATTCTGCAGGTCAGGAAGAACTGGCATGAAATATTTAAAGTGATGAAAAGCAATGACCTACAACCAAGATTACTCTACCTAGCTAAGCTGTCATTTTTATCAAAGCACAGAGAAAGAGCTTCCAAGACACAAAAAAGCTAAAGAAGTTCATCAACACCAAATCAGTATTACAAGAAATATTAGACTTCTTTAAGAAAAATAAGAAAGATTAAAAATATAAATAATAACATGACAATAACTACATATCTATCAATAAGTACTTGAGAAGTAAATAGATTGAGGGCCCCAATGAAAAGACATTGAATGGCTGAATGAATAAGAAAAAAAGATTCTTATGTATGCTGCCTACAAAAGACTCACTTCAAATCAAAGGACATACACAGACTTGAAAGTAAAGAGATGGAAAAAATATTTCATGAAAATAGAAACAAGCAAACAAACAAAAGATGAGATAGCGATATTTATAGCAGACAAAATAGACTTTAAAACAAAGGCTATTACAAGAGAACAAAGAATAACCCAGTATTCCCACTACTGGGTATTTATGCAAAGAAACCTGGAATACTACTTCAAAGGGGCAAGTGAATCCATATGTTCATTGCAACATTATTTACAATAGCCAAGATATGGAGGTAACCTGAGTGTTCATCAATGGATGAATGGACAAAGAAGAGGTGAAATATATACAATGGAATATTACTTACCCACAAAAAAGAATGAAATTGTGCCATCTGCAACAACATAAATAAACCTAAAAGGTACTGTGCCAGGTGGAGTAAGTCGAACAGAGAAAGACAAATGCCATGTGATTTTACTACATGTGGAATATAAAGAACAAAATAAACAAAACAGAAACAAACTCAAAGATACAGAGAACATTTTGATAATTGCCAGATTGAAGGGGGTGGAAGAGTGGATGAAAAAGGGGAAACAGTCATGGGGATGTAAAGTATAGCATAAGGAATATAGTCAATAATATTGTAATCACTATATATGGTGTCAGGTACTAGATTTGTCAGGGTGATCATTTTGTAAGTAATATAAATGTCTAATCACTATGTTGTATACCTGAAACTAATATAATATTGTATGCCAACTGTAATTAAAAGAAAATTTTAATTATTTAAAAAAGATATTAAAGATTTGAAGAAAACCAATTTGAATTAATTAACAAATATAGAACATGACATTCAACAACCAGATAAATAAATACAATAAGTAAACATTATTTTAAAGTTTATTCTGGGCCATAAAGCAAGTTTCAACAAATTTCAAAGGATTGAAATCATAAAGTGTGTGTTCCCTGACCAACATAGAATTAAATTATGGAGTGGAATTAAAGATAACTAGAAAAATGTTTGGAAAATAAACAACATGCTTCTAAATAACCCACAGATTTAGTAAGAAATCACAAGGTAAATTAAAAAAACATGTAGAACTGAATAATAATTAAAAACACACATATTAAAATGTGTGGGATGCAGCAAAACCAAGACTTAGAGGAATGTATATTGCTTCAAATATAAATATTAGAAAAGAAGAAAGATTTAAAATCAATGATCTAAGGAGGAGGATAAACAGGGGGGGAATAAATCATTTCTTAAATTAAAAAATAAATTTTAAAAATAAATAAAATCAATGATTTATATTTCTAACTCAAGAATTTGGAAAAGGGGAAGCAAGTTAAACTCAAAGAAAGTATATAGATAAAAGTAAAAAATATATGTGGTGAAATCAATAAAATAGAAAAAAAGAACAAAACTCTGGCTTTGATTCTTTGAATACATTGGTAGCATGATTAACACAGTAAGAGAGAGAACACAAATGACTAATATGATGAATAAAAACAGGCATTCCTACAGACCCCTCTACACATCTAAATGATAACAAGAGGGTATTATCAACAACTTTATCCCAGTAAACTTGAGAACTCAAATGCAGTGCCCAAATTCTTGAATTTACCTGAAAGTGACTCAGAAGAAATCAAACATCTGTGCAATTTTCTCTCTCTCTCTCTCTCTCTCTCTCTCTCTCTCTCTCTCTCTCTATACATTATATATATATATATATATATATATATATATATATATATATATATATACACACACACACATTAAATAAGGCAAAATCATTATTTAAAAAATTTATTAAAATTCAGGTGCAGATAATTGCACTGGTGAATTATTCCAGCTAATTAAATAAATAACATAGATCCTTCCAAAGAAAAGAAAAGAGGCAACTTACCAACTCCAAACTCATTTTATGAGCCAGCAAAACCCTGGTAACAAAACCTGAAAAATATTTACAAGAAAAAAATATATAGACTAATATTTCTATGAACATAGATATGAATTCATGAAATAAAACCTTAGCTAACAGAATCTAATTTTATATAAAAAGGGTAATACATAAAACTGAGTGATATTGATTTGAAAATCAACCAGTGTAATTCATTTAGTAATTGAACAGGGAGATAAACCATATGATCACTTTAATAAATACAGAAAACATATCTGATAAAGCTCAACATCCATTTATTATTTTAAATGAAATTGTTCAACATATGAGAAAGACCCAGGAATTTCCTTAATCTGATAACAGGTATCTATGAAGTAAAATGATAATGGCTAACATAACATGAAAAAATTTTAACTATTTTCCTTCCCAAGAAGACAAAATGTCCAAAACTACCAGTTCCAATCAAAATCAGACTTTGGAGGTTCTAACTCATTTGCTAAGGTAATAAAAAAAAATTAAAGAAAAAGATTAAAAATAACTATTGAACATTATTCACAGACGATATAATTGTATGCAAGGAAAGTTCAAAATAATTTCCAAACTTTTAGAAATAACGAGTGAATTAAGAAAAGTTGCTTGATACAATGTCAATATACCCTGTTTTGTGTTTTACCCCAGAGAGGTAGGGTGTAACCCCTTCCAATTAATAGGTATGATGTTGAGGTCGATGATATTCCAGATACCTGGAGAATTTGAAAGAAAGTTTATTATTTATACAAGAGATTCCTAGGGAGAGTGTGGAGGGTATAAGCAGTCTCGGGCATGCTCGAGAAAAGCAGGGAATGGGTTGAGTCTTTACAGTAGAATGGGGGTGGGACTGGGAACAAGTGCTTGAGATAGAGCCAGGGATTTGCCTGGTTCGAATTTCCCATATATGTAAAGGAGAGGGCTTGCTTGGGATTTCTTACCAGTTTTGCCCAAATGTGGAGCAGAAGGGAAAGACAGAAGTGGGGCTAATAAAAAGTCAGGAACCAAGGTTCAAAACATGGAGTCAGACTCTGTTATGTAAGTCAAATTAATTATATCTGTATACCAATAAAAAAAGAGAGAGCCTTGAAAAGGAAATTTAAAAGGGATGCTATTTATAAAAGCATAAAAATACATCAAACACTTAGAATAAATCTAATGAAAAAATGTTGAAAGAACTTTAGTGAGGAAAATTAAAGAACTTAATAAATAGAGAAATATGCTATGTTAACTCACTGAAAGATTCATTGTTGTGAAGATGTGGCTTCTCCCCACATTGTTCTATAGGTTCAATGCACTACCAGTAAAAATATCAGCAGGCCTTTTGCAGAGATTGACAAACTGCTGATGAGTATACAGTCTGAGCCAGAGGATTGAGTGGGGTGATCATAATGGCAGGCATCATAAAGCTGAAATCACCTGATAAATTTATCCTATGATGAAAAACAGAGTTTCCAAAAGGAACAAATACTGTTTTTTATAGATAGGACAAATTTTATCTATAGACACTGTCCCATGTTTGCCTCTTGATTCTTTTCTTTTATGATGACCAATCTCCATGTGACTGACACATTGATCCCTTTTTAAATCAGTGCGTTTCTCTCCATAAACTCAGGGTGAAAAGAGGTCATATTGAATTCTAACTAATAACTCAACTTCATCCCCCATCCTTGATGCTATTAGCAGGAAAAGAGTATTTTCTCCAAGACCTTTCTTTTTTCTAAATTATCTAAGAACTCTGGGTCTCACTTTATGCAAATAATTCTACTTCCAAAAACAATGCAAAGCAGGGAGAAAACTAGAGATCACCATAGCTATTGCTAGTGGCTGTTATGTGGTGTCCTAGACCACAAGTTGTCCTTCAGTCAACACAGCCATTATTGCATATTGGGCATCATGGGAAGGATTTACGCTCAGGCTGCAGAAGAACCAAGAAGGGTGAAGTTTATTTAAAGTATAATCCAATACTCAACTACTACTCCCCAAGCACAATTACTATGCAGGACAATTCATTTGCAGAATCTTCCAGCCTCAAACATAGATTGTGCTGAAGTCAGACCCCTGTGTCAAATCTGTACCATGATGTGAGTCTGAGTTACCCACTTAAATAAATACCTACCTAATCCCCACTGTTGACCTACCACCACCCTACTTCACCCATCTCCTTCCTTTTCCTTTAACAAAAATGATATTTTAAGAAAATTCTATTCAGAGTGGTCCAGGAACCCACAGCATCAGTTAGTCTTATCTGGGAGCTTGTAAGATATGCAAATTATCATGCTCAACTGCGGACTTGAGTGAGAACCCAAAAGTTAGAACCTAGGAATCTGTATTGAACAAGTTTTCCAGACAATTCTTATGCATAATAAAGTGTGACTAGCACTGTTTTAAGATGCTTTTATGTCTTTGCCTCTAATGAGAACAAATGTGGTGATATTTTTAAATAAGTTATAGTTCTCACTCAGCTGAAGAGCCATTCTGTTTTTTAAGTGCCTACTTCTACTCTGTATAACTCCTTATGCTCTTAGTAGGTGAAAAATCTGAAAAGTGCAGCCATTTTTTGAAAGAAAATCCTAGCCTTAGACAATACATGCACCCACAGAAATCCAAGGAATTGCACAAGAGAAAAGTCACTTTTCCCTCAAGTCACCTATCTGTCTAAACTGAGTCATTTGGGTATAAGCGATGGAAGTCATTATTCTTGATTGTTCTGCCACCTTGTAGTCTCTGCTGTAATCCTCTCAGTCTTTTTTTTTTTCAACCTTCATTTCTTCTGCCATACCCTACTTCCTCAGTGTCATTCCATGTACAATAAATATATTGTGTAACACAATCTTCCCCCAAGGAACTCAGGAGTGCTTGATAATCTGTGACTCTAGCATTTCTAATTATCTCCATATTCTGTTCTCGGCTATTAGAACATAGCATTTTGGACAGCGATGTGCATTTTAAAAGAGTTAGAGAAGGGATATAAACATAGATATAAACATGCTCTTTGAGAGTATGATATAAACAGGCAATCTAAGAACGTGCAGGCTGTTAGGGCTACTGAGGGGTAGGTGTGAAGAGAAGGGCACCAACAGCCTCCTTAGTCTTAACCGTAAGAGTTAATGGAAGAAATGTTCTTGCACCAATCTTGAGGGAAAAAAATCACCTTCTCCACACATTGTGAGGCACTCGTCAAATGTCTTGAACAATGCATCCTCTCTGCTCCCTTTAAAAATTTTTTTTTTTTCTAATGCAATTTAGTACATGGAAAAGTCCCAAAATCCAGGCACAAAAAAATGTCATTCTGCATCCAAATGAAGTTAAAAACTGATTACATTTTCCTTCTTAGGTTACCCCAACACTTTAGTTTCAAAAGCTAGAGGAAATTTTTCATGGTCTTTAAAGTTTGCCAAAATTTCCTCATTTACCTACTAATCCCAGGTATAGAAGCCATAGAAGTGGCCTCTGCATTTTAGACATATCCTTAAGCAAAGCCCCCAACTTTCTCCACCTCCACCCTTCCATCTTACACTGCTCTCCACCAGAGAGCTGTTTGGCAAATTACAAAGAATAATGTGGTCTTTTCTGACAGTTTGGCTTGGGAGCCCCAAATGTAAACTCACATCACTGCTACCAATGAATGATTTTATTCATTTTAAGGTACTTATTTTCTTTTATTCAAATATACTTTTTAAGACATGCAATACACCAAGAGGAAGTGGAATAGGTTTAGTTCAGAAGGGAGACCTACATGACAAGCTCTACATTAAAATTATTAAAAATTACGCTAAAATTCCCAGTTCAAACAGTATTCATTTTTGCATATTCAACTCCTAAAACATCAAGGTGTATGTGGGTGTGGGTATGTTTACGGTTGTGTGGACCTGGTTTGTTTAGGGAGAGGTTCCACTACACCATTGCCACCCACTCTGTCTCAAAACCAAAGGTATTCTGAGGTGCCCCTGGGTTACCTGGAAGTGAATTCACCATACTTCAGTACCAGCACGTCTCTCTTCAAAATGTGGCTCAGGAGTCACTAAAGGAAACCACACAGTGTTAAGACTAAACATTCTTGAGTAAGCCTCAGTTATGGCAAGTTCAACAGCCAGGCTGTTGAGAGAGTAGTTACCGAAATTTTCCAAATAAATAAAGCAAATAAGTTACTTCAGGAAGAAGTTCACATCTATATGATTTATAATACTGGGAGTTGGCCCATTGAGGCAGGAGGAACCCAGTGAACCAGCAGTAAACCAAAGGCCACCCAGACACTCAGGGCAGCCTCCAAGGTTTTTAGTTCATGTTCAATCACCTACTGAATTCTCACTAGGTGTTGCTGTTTGGGGAGGTGATGGCGTCTTACAGCATCCTGCAAGACTTACTGGCTTGAACTTTATCATTCAGCCTCTAAATGGGTTAATATTAACAGAAAAAAAAATAGGGATCCTATTTAGAGGCCCCTGGCAGCAAGCAAATAGAGAAAAAAATACTCCTCCAAAATCAATGTTTGCTTTGCTGAGGGCCTCCTTAGGTGTACATTGGAAACAATTCTGTCTGTCTCCCACAGTTAAGTCACTCTGCAGTTTCATATGCCAGCCAGGAGTACTTAGCAGTCCAGAGTCAACAGGTTGCTGCTGCTGAGCAGTACAAGAACACAGGGGCAGAAAAGAATGGAAAATGTTATATGTAACATAGCAGCCTTAACAGACGAGGATGACAAAAGATGAGAAGCACTGTGGAGAGTCCTGCCTCCCTTAACCCCCATCCGCTAACCTCAAACAGTCTCCAGAGATCATTTTAAACCATTAGTGAGAAAACTACTGCTCTGTCGCTGGTCTTCATATGTCATTGTCAGGCACTTCCAAATTAACACACACTCACACAACATATTATTTATATTATGTAGGAGGATATTATGCTTTGATAAAGATATTAAAACATTCTTAGCATTTTTGCAATCATACCCATATCTACCTTATATAGTATGTGTGTAGAAATAGACAATAAAGCACATAAAGGGCATAAATAGTACTTGCATAAGTTATCCATATATTTTCTTAGGCAGAGGCCTAAATTCCTGCAAATAGACTGAGAATGAATTAATAATACCATTCAATTGTTCAGCCCTAGCATCTTATTCAGGTTATGAAATGTCTATTAAATTAAATATTTATATAATTTATATATCTTAAAACAACCAAGCGACTTATATTAGCTAATGCCGTGATATAACTTTTAATCAGAAAATTATGGCAGCAGCTGTAACAACTATAACAAGACAGTTTCTAAGCTCCCAGACAGGAATGTTTCATCTTTAGTTTACTATTATATAATTAATACATGGATGCCATTTTTACAAAAAGTATATATAACCAAACTGTAAATTTTACTTCATAAAGAACTAGAGGCATAAGTATAGATAATGAATAGTAGAAGAAATATTTATAAACATTTAAAATAATACTCCAAATATTCATCTCAGTGAAACATTCTTTTAGCATAGTAGATACATGTGTATATCCTTGAGAATGTCAGAGAGATATAGATATATAGAGACAGAGAGATTAGATATAGATTATATATATATGTGTGTATACATCATATACATACATACATACATATATATATATATATATATATATATATATATATATATATATATATATAGAGAGAGAGAGAGAGAGAGAGAGAAAGAGAGACAGACAGACAGACAGACAGACAGACAGACAAAGACACTGGTTATGTGCCATTCTTATTATGACACTATGGTTACATGACATTCAACAAGCAGGGAAAAACTCACAGGCTGTAAAGGAGAAAGAAACTGTTTTTTAAACCAAGACGTAATTAATGGTCATGAAGAAAGAACCAAAAACAAACAGTAAGAAGCTGTGGTACATATATACAATGGAATATTACTCAGCCATAAGAAGAGATGAAATACTGCCATTTGCGACAATATGGATGGACCTCGAGATAATCATGATAAGTGAAATAAGCCAGACAAAAAAAGTTGAAAACCACATGATATCACTTATATGTGGATGTAAAACTAAAAGCACCAAACAAATATGACAAACAAACAGAGACTCATGGACATGGACTATAGACTAGTGGTTACCGGAAGGTAGGGTGGTGTGGGGGGAGGTAGACGGGGTAAAAGGGATCAAAATATATGGTGACAGAAAGAAATTGAACTATGGGCGGTGAAAACACAATGCAAAATATATATGACTTACTGTTGTATTGCACACTTGAAACTTACTAGATTTCGATAACCAATATCACCATAATAAAAAATAATAAATAAAATGAAAAATAAATAAAAACAGTAAAACTAGGAAATAGAAGTAATTCATGAAAAGGGATCCTAAGTATCAAAAAGGTTTTAGAGAAGCTAATTATCTTTCAGTGGCACAATAAATAGGACACAAGAAAAACTTGTTTAAATTAGAATAAGAATGTGGAAAATTTAAAACAAAATATATCTCTTCATAAGGGTATAAATAATGAAAAAGTATGGAAAAAAGACTAAAAAGCAAAAATTGTGACAGTGTCAGAGTATTTCATAAATGTAATAAACCAGTGATTATGGGCCTCATATTAAAACCTTGATTCTGCAATTGTAAAGAAAGGCAGAAGTGAAGGTCATGTAACAAGGGAAGTGAGAGCAGACCAAATACAATTCAAGCAAGTGTGTGCATGTGTGCACGATGAATAACATCTACAGAGGAGGACTCAAAGCAAAGGTGGTGGTGAGGGCAGATTATAATTTTCTAATACAGGGACTACTTTTATTCTGTTTGAAATCTGGAGGACACCCCCTCATGAGCCTGCTCACTACTGTCTGGGAGACACAGATCTCCAATTTCAGCATCCAACCCAAAGACACTGGTACTAAGTTGTGGTGGGAAAAGATGAGAGGCATAACAAAAGATGACCTCGAAAAAGAGCACATCCAAGAGATTCCAGAAGCAGCAGCAAAAGCAGATTTTTTTTTAAACAAAAAAGTAAAAAACTTAGCAAATGATCAAAGATGACATGTCTGGTTTCTTTAGTAGGTGAAAGAAACATTTGGGGCCCCCTCAAATCTTTTGTGGCTAGTTTTGACTGGAAAGCTAAAATAAAGTGCTGTGTTCTCTATTTATTTCCATAATTTAAGTGCATAGAAAAATGATACCCACCCAATTACACTGATGCCCAAGTTGGTGAAGGACTGTTATGGTTTCTTTCTATATGCTTTAGTAGTACTTGATATTTGTACAAAGGAAATGGATTTGCATCGATTTTACAGAGCTCTGTACTAACATTCCTTAAGCATCAAGATAGTAACATCTCATCGGACTTTCTGCTAAAGTGGACGATTAGGGACTGAAAAAATGACAATAATGGAAAAAATGCAGCCAAGTAACTCATCACAAACAAAAAACTATATATGAGACAGATTACATTTGGGTTCACCTGAGTGTATAGGGGAAGCACAGAGAGTCACAGCTAAACTGTAGTCCAAGAGTTCTTATTTAGAAACATTTCTGACCACACACCTTTCTTATTATTCAGAAGCGTACAGAAGCAGAAACTGGAGGTGGGCAGGTCTGATACGAATCCTTCTTTATTACTTTCTAGCCAGGAATCTTGGGCTTTTCCAAGCATTCTGAATATGTTTCTTCTATAAATCAATCATGGGACAAAAGGAAAAAAAGAAAATGGAATTATCTAATGTAAAATTGAGAACTCTAATTGCTCTCAAAATACATAAATGGGGTGAGAAAAGGTGATAAAAAGCCATTCTCTTAATCCATATAAAGAAATAAATATAAGCTTAAGAAGAAGAAATGAATTTCTGAGCTTGATAAACTCTGAATCATATTAATGAGTGATGTCATGAAGTCTTTCAGGAATCTTTTAAATAGATCTGTAACTCTAGTCTCAATGACAGATTTTGAGATTGAGAACACAATTTTGTTTTAGCACAGGATCAAGAGTCCTGTGCTAAAATACCTCAAGTCCCAAGATAGTAATGAAATTGAACAAGGATGACTTTGAATATCTTTGGGGGAAGTATATAGAGAAATATAAGGAATTTAGATGAAGAGACCACTTAAAGCATTCAAAGTAAAAAGAAAGATGTCACAAAACTAGATGGACAATGGAAATGATTCAAACATCTCCATATGTCACTTATCTGGACATTTTATTGGTCATAAAAGAATGTTGATAGGTAGAGGCTGAGGCAACAGCTTTGAAACTTCCGGTTAGGCACAGAATGTTGAGACAGTGACACCCCTAAAGGGTCTTCTTAGCAAGGTGACCAACTCCTAAAGAGAATTGAATGTTAAGGTTAATTGCCACCTGAAATTCCACCTTAAAAGATTTGTGTTATGTTCTTGATCCCGTCCCCCAAGATAGAAAATTACATTTTCTTTTTTTTAGTTGTTTTTAATTGACCTCCATCAGTGAACTTTAGAGAGCAGAGGGATGTCAGGGTCATAACTCAATTTGAGAACTGTGTGAAGCAAGGTGAAAGTTTTCTCAACACTAGAAAATCTAAGAATTTGTCTCTAATACAGAACTTAGAGTGCCTGACTCTCCAAAGAAATTGACATTTTTACCCAAAATAACTTCTCAAACTGTACATTTGCTACGTTTTATAAACATCAGAAGGGCACCACTGACACCCAAGTGAAAAATCCCCACCTCGGCCAAAATGGTTTCACATGAAAATAACTTACCTACCAAGGAAAACTTTCTGCACTCCTTGTGCCCAGGGGAGTTTGGGGCAGGAGAGCGTGTGCCTACTTTGCAAAGAAGCAAAGATTTTAACCCCAAATGGAAAAGATGCATTTAGATTGAAATGCAGCTGGCTTTAACATCCCTCTTTTTCTCTTGAGAATCAGAGTAGGTACCTCCTGAATTCCCCTTTAGAGCAGCTCCACACTGTGATTTGTCTGTTGTCTGCCTTTTAACTTGCTCTGTATAAACATCCCCCCATCTGCCGGCAGGCAGCTGCCTACCTCTGCCTGCCTCCCTGCTTGCTGGCCTCTCCTCCCCAGGCTTCAGCTGGAGGAGCGCATAGAAAACAACTCATGCTTTGGGGCTCAATGTTCTTCAAGACTGCCAGTTCTTTCAGGAGGTCGTTTACACGCTTGGCGCTTACTTCAATGAGCTGCTCTGGAGCAGCCAGTGAAAAGTGCTTTTGCTCCTGAAAAATATTTGGAGTGCTTTGTTGCAAACAGTAGGTGAATCCATGGCCCCCCATCATTAATGATAATAGCCAGTCTAATGGAACCCATGGCTTCTTAGGGGGTAATTGTATTCCCCTAAAGTGTGATACGGTAATTTCAGCTCCCAGATTATGTATTGTAAATAATTTGCCATTTTCTCCTGATTCATCACACTTCTTTTGGCCCTGTCTACCTGGTGAGCCTCTTGTTTGTAAATTGCCATGGTACATAACTCCTAATGGGCCAAAAAAGGACACAAAGCTAACATTTGCTCATTACATTCACAAAGAGTGTATGAAGAAAAACACCACCTCACACATCCTTTAGAAAAGACATAAATTTTGACAGGAAAAATATTTATAGGGAAGCACCGTGTAAGTTTTTTTTAACTGAGTTTTAATGGTAATATTATCAAATTAGTTTGTGCTGCTTCCAGCTTAATATTTTCATTTGGTTCTTTTTCTTCTTAAGTATACTATAAAAAGATGATTAATCAAAAAAAATAGTTGCCTTTGATTAAGGAAGCTAATTATGAGTGGCTGACTTGATGTGGGTGGCAGGTTTTACTCAGCCATTTTATTTTTTTCTCCATGGGAGAGCTAGAAAAATGGGCTGTAGGAAATATTACAAAGAGGGAATCACTAGAGTAGTAAAACCTTTAAAGGAAACTTTACTTTCCACTGCCATCATCAATAAGCAATGCTGAAAATGTTTCTTTGTCTATACTTTAGCGCATATTTAATTGGCCTCCAAGTGCTACACAAATATTAAATATGTTTCCAAAGTCCCTTGATGGATTACATAAGTAATCACTATAATATTACACCCATTTCAGGAAGGGGAAACTGAGCCAAACCTGAATTACAAGAAAGAGAACTGTGTTCATTATTGTCAGGTTTACTCCTGGAATTGCACAAAAATATTTAAAAAGAGGCAGTGTTGTGAGCATGAAATTTGAAATCAGAATGCTTATGATAGATCCCTGGTTCTGCCTTCTTGCTTGTTGAGTAAACATGGGAAAGTAACTTCTTTATAACTCAATTTTCTCATCTGTAAAATGGGGATAATGACGGTACCCTCCATCAAGAGTTTGTTTTGATGGTGTCAGATTGGTACTGGATTTTTCGGGGCAATAACATCATAAGACATATAAATGTCTAATCACTGCGTTGTACAACTGAAACTAATTTAATATCATATGTCAAAATAATTTAAAAAACAAAAAATATATATATTTTTTAAAAGTTTGTTTTGAAAATTGAATCAGTTTGTGAAAACGGTTTAGAACAATGCCTTGCTCCCATAGTAGATGCTGTGTGGTAGCCGCTGTGGTTGTTGTTGTTACTAGAGAGACATCATAATGTATAAATACTAAATGGAAGAAACAATGTGGAACAGAAAAAGCACCCATGAGGCAGATATTCAGCCTCCTCAGTTCTCCGGCATTTCTGTGTCTGACTAGACTACATGCCTGCAAGGGTAATTGCTTGGGGCAAAGAGTGTTCCCTCAAATGGACATCACTTTAACTATGTATCTTGAGACCCTTGCCCCCCGGGTATCCTTTTTCTGGTGTGTGGAGAAAACCTTTGATAACAACCATTCTCTGCTCCCCCTAAAGCTGACCTTCCACAAGGCCAATCTCAAGAAGGTTTTTCCTAACTAGAATCCCTCCAACTCTGTCACAACCATTCCCACCTTGGTCACAATTAAGGAGAAAAACCTAATGTACTTTGTGCATTGCCCTGTAAGCCAAACCTGAAAACTGAAACCCATTTCTGTTTCTTTGCTCCCAAACTAGACCCTATGCCTTTCACACTTAGTGACCTCTCCTCGTGGCCTGAAGAGCAAGGGTATAAATGAACTTGGCATACACCAGGTGGACACATTTTCTCAGTAAAAGTTACCCTACATGTCCAGTCAGCTCATCCTGGGCCCCCAAAGTTCTCCATCTGTCTGCAGTCTTTGAAGCATAGTCTGAAAGTCGAATAAAGTCAAATGTTCTCCAAAGCTACTGTATTCACTTGCACATGTGGGAATGCTGCTTTAAAAACAGTGTCTACATTTGCAGCCTCTGTAATAATAGACAAGTGACTTAATCTAACTAGACTTAGCTCTCTCATTTGTTTATAATAATAATAATAATAATAATAATAATAATAATAAAGCATTAATAAAAGGCATCCACCTCAGTTGTTGTGGATATGTAAAAAATATAGCATCTTTCATACTTAAGATAGTATTTTTAAAAGCTTAGTAAATATCTAATAAATGTTAGCGATTGTATGCATGTGATTGAATTTGTTTGTTTTAATGAGTGTATATTTTGCATTCTCAAATCAGATTACACAGTTGGTAAAGGCAGGGCCCACATCCTCTAGCTTCTTTATTTTCAATCAAACTAGTTTATACTGTGCTTTTGTGAGAAAATAATGTCCATTTTTTTATGTTTCTCTGCCTAAGAACATGCAGTTTTCTCTTTTCTCTACCTTGAATGAACTTTCTTAGATTTTTTATTTGTTTGTTTTCATTTATAAACCAAGCTCATCCTTCCATATAATTGTCACTTTGCATAAGGGTCAATCTGATGTCCTTCAGGTTCTCTTAGTGAAGTTATTCTTATTGTAGCTCTTGTGATGAGGTATGAATGGTCAAGTTGTACACATATAAAGTTTTTTTGCTCTTCTTAAAATTTTTTGCTACATTAGAATAACGAACTGTAAATATTTAGAAGCTCCCCCCACCCCCTGAGTAAAGGAAATAGATTTTCAGTTGCTCAAGATCTAGCTCATGATTGAAGGAATCTTCAAAACATTTTATGAAAGATCAAAAATGTAGTGGAAGCTTCACAGGGAGGAAAGAGAAAGAAGGTTTTCCAAGTATCAGAGGGAAGAAAAGAACTTGAGGGGACAACCAGAGGATTTCTCTGGATTCTAGGAGACTGCCCATGAAGAAAGAAAACTGCTGCCCAGAAAAAGACTTTTTTTCTGAAAGACCACTGTGGGAGGCATTCTTAGTGGGCCCAGGACTCCTGGCCTACTTACCTCCCAGCAATGACTGCAGGGACAAAGGAACCTGCCCTGAGCATTGTATATGCTCTGAGAAAGCCGGTTCTGGCAGCAGAGAGAAGGACCTGGCTCCATTTCCTCTCTTCTTCCCAGGTCGCTAGGACTGACTGCGGACATGCCTCCAAAGTCCACAAAGATTGCATCTGAGGATGCTAACTTTATACCCCTTCCCCACCTGTACCATGGTCCTAGAACTCCAAGATGCCCAGACATGTAAGGGGAAGAGCAAACCAAGGAATGGAATGACTCTCACACTTCAAAGGTGGTTGAACTAAAGAACCTCAAGGCCCACTAGCAAACACAGTGCTATTGATACTTCTGTCACTAATTACAATGATTTGCTTGTCATCTGTTCTCTGCCCACTCACCCACTGACCTGAGGCATGTAGGGGTGGGGTGAGATGTGGACAAGGAGGTAGTCTTCCACCATTCCACACCTCACTTGAGTATGTGCATTCCCAGTCCTAGAATACATCCTGGCCCTTAGTGGGCACATTTTAGTTACACCATTTTGTTCTTGGGGAATAGAATCACTTAAGGTAACATAAAGTATGTGGGGAGTTCTAAAGTTTCAGGTGAGGCAGTAAGAGGAAAACAAACCCAATGAACTTCCAAGAACAGGAACCATACATAGATCTGAAATTACCATGTAGTTCATAATTGACTAAGATCCTGGTGCAAACAACCACAATCTGTGGAGAGGGTCATATGGGTATAATGTGGCTGCAAGCTTTACCTGAACCTGCTTTTGAAAGCTGAAACTAACCTCCAAATTATTAATAGGGTATTGGGTAGTTCACAGAATTACCAGAAAAATTGGGAATCTGGCCTTAGAAAATGGGCAGGAACAGATGTCCTACTTCCTTGTGTCATTAGTTCCAGGTTCAAAACCTCAGGTGAGCACATCTTAGCTAGTGCTTATAGGAGCAGAGGAAAAAAGAAACTGGTGTTTTGAGATTTGTTTGTATCTTGTCAAGACTTATAGGGAGATGACTTTTCTAAACATAGTAAGGAAGTTCAGAAAGAGAGAGAAAGAGAGGGAAGGAGGGAGGGAGGGAGGAAGGAAGATAAAAAGAAAGGAAGGAAGGAAGGAAGGAAGGAAGGAAGGAAGGAAGGAAGGAAGGAAGGAAGGAAGGAAGGAAGGAAGGAAGGAAGGAAGAAAGAAAAGGAGGGAGGGAGGGAGTGAGGAAGGGAGGGAGGGAAAAGAAAGCCTGGGTATGTTTTCTTAAAATGGTTTCTATGAAAAGTGACACATGAACTAAAGAAAGAGGAAGACATTGCATTGTACTCCCAATATGATAACTCAAGAAGCTATTCTTCTCTCCAGCCTCCAGATACTTGTTGTAGTACGAGAGAAAAGCAGAGTGGCACAGTAGCTCGCTGTTGTTATATGTTCCCAAGTGACAAACTAGCTGTCTTTGGGCTTCCTTCTGTGTCAGTTAGAATTATGTTTGACTTCATAAATCAGGAAAACCTAAATAACAGGGGTTTAAACAAGATAGAAGTTTCTCTCCCATTTTAGTGGCAGTGTCACTAGTGCCAGCTACTTTTTACATGCTGCTCCACAATCCTTAGCATATCTAAGGTCCATGAGTGCATCTCCTGATGGCAATCACCTTCCAATCTTTACATTCACATTTCAGGGAGCAGGAAGAAAGAGATGGCCAAGAAGTTCTCATGCTCTCCTCCTCCTTTTTTTTTTTTTTTTTTTTAACACCTACAGCACCTGGTCTTCCTAGGCGGTTTCCCACCTAAGTACTAACAAGGTCTGACCCTACTTAGCTTCCTAGATCAGATGGAATTGGACACATTTAGGATCTCCTCCCTACACAACACAATTTTATTTATTTTTCTGGTCAGATCTCAGGCACAGGCCCATGCCTAACTAAATGGGGGGAGGATGCTGAGAAATCTAGATTTTAGCTGGGCAAAATATCAAAAAGAATGATAGAATGGATGTTAGAATAACACCTAGCAGTCCCAGTCACAACTCATTTTTAATTTTTTAGTGCATTTTAATGAGCAAATGTATGTGAAATGCAGTAACACATTTACTAAAAAAAAAAAATTCATCACCTTCAGAAACATGAAATGAGTTCTCTTGGCCAACTCCCTGGAATGGTTAATTTACTATTATCAAGTTCACCACTCAGCTATAAGGTAGCTGGATGTTTGAGGCTACTGTTAACCTTTTTCATCTTTTTCTCGATTCTGTTTTTCCATAACTGGAGGAGGTGACAATGTTAACCCTGACTCTTTGAGAAGACCCAATTGAGAAGGGTAAAAAAGAGCTTGTTTTAAAAAGAAAATGAAAGCTAAATTAACAAATATAAAACATGTTTATTTCATCTCATTCTCTGCCAGAATGTGCATTTGCTGTGGTAAAGATAAATGGTTCTCAAGTTGTGATCTCAGGGCCATTGGTGGTCCCACATGTCCTAGGTGGTCCTGTAGCCAATTACAAATGTGTTCTCAGGATCCGCCTACACGTGTTTTAAATTTATTTTAATTTACTTGTTTAATTTAAATCAAAATGTAAGAATCAATATTTTTACATTGTAACCTCAGCAATGATTATTAATTTGAGAAAAGATTTCTCAAGGTTTGTGTGTGCATGTGTGGTATTAGGGTAGGTGGTCCAATGGGCCTTTGTCTAGGCTTCATACTCTACAGCTTGAAAAATTGAAAGAATATATAGTTTATTTTCTTCAGCAGAGGGCTATCCATGGGGCTACACAACTAAAATAATCAGTTATCGAGTACTTGACATTAAGCTTTATGTCAAAATTTGGGGCCAGATACAAGAACTCATGTAGAGTCTACTGATGAGCTGTCTATAGGAAGAGACCCACAATAGTCCATCTTGTATTGAGATTTGGAATCACTTTATGATGATATAGAGACCAACAAAGACACCTGTAAAATGTAAACAAGGTTATGGAAATCCAATTTAAGCTTGAAAATCATGATAGTACTACCAGACTGAGGAATAAAAACAAATGATAGGTTGATAGCATTAAAAAAGGAAAGAACATTTGAAAGTAAGGAAAATAAAGGTCTATATAGCTTTTTAAATTTTTTTTCCCAGAGAAGATGGCAACCTGACTGAGTCACCCTGATGTTCATGTTAGGTTGGTTTATCTATTAGTTTTTGCTTCATGCATGGCATTATTTCTTGTATTATCCAACTCTATTCCAAATTGGGTTTCATAAGGTAATTTTACAATCTTAATTTGATTTCACAAATGCACACCAATTCCTAATTAAAATGTAGGCATTGATGTAAACTTGTCACTTGGGTTTTAAAACTGGCTACTTTTAACTCATTTTTTAAATTCATTTATAGTGCTTTACTGAGCATCTACTTTGTGCTAGATGTTTTGTTCAGTACTGAAGATTCAGTAGTGGTCTCATAGGTGATAAATTCACATGAACCAAATTTACAGTACACGAATAAATAAAAATATGTCTCTGAACCATGGGTGACCAACCTAGGTAGTGTCACTCTGGAAAGCCCTCCTTGAAATAGCTTTCCTGACCTCACTATTCCCCTTAGGTTGAGTTCTCTTAAAAGCAGGACTAAAAACAAAGGCTAGTGATCAGGTACTAACTTTTGGATGCTGTCACCATGCCCCTATGGCTGAGCTCTCTCCTTTTATTATTGCCACCACCCTGCCTTTAGGACTAGTTTAGCTTCTATTTGTTCTGCTGTAACCACAGATTGCTTAAGATCCTAAACATAAGATTGAATAAGTTTGCAACATGGTCTCAAATCAATAACCTATAGTAACCTACCACTCAAAAATTTTAGGGAAACTATAGGTAACATCTTAACATAATGTCTTTGTTTTTTCTCATAGGAAAAAAAAAAAAGAGAAAAAGATCAGGAGGCAGTGATTTATAGGTTTGCTTAACAGAAAAGAATAAAAATCAAGACCTCTAATGGTGTCTCTAAGTCTGCATGCTGAAATCTTAATCAAGGAACTGGAAACCATAGAAATGATGCTAATTCCCCCTCCTACTTCCCTTTTCATGATTAAAAACGCCTAACTCAGTCCAATAAGCAAGATGGATTTGAGGCATTCCTAAGTCTCCCATCTTCTAGGCTGGAGACTTCCTGATCAAAACTTTACTTCAAACCCTGGCTTGGTGAAGAAGCATGGGGCAGCAACAATGTCATTCTAGAAAGTAGCAATAAAACGCAGGAGTAAAGTAGGGCAGGGAAGGAGAAAAACTTAATGATATGATGTATTATTGATTTGGCCACCAGTATGAGAAAATGAAGCTCTATTCCTTAGAATTCTCTGAAGGATCTTGATGGCTTGCCCAGGGAACATAATTGGAAAGCATTTATCCATCAATTCACATACCATGATAGCTCCCTATGCATTAACTTCCCCACATTTCTGGAGTCTGCATGTACAAGTGCCAAGCGTAGGTCCATGAGCATCTCATACTGCAGCATCAGACAAACCTCAGGACAGAAAGTGTGCAGCAAAGATCCAGTACAATGTACTCTCAGGTTATACCCGGTGAAGTGCTTAAATTAAACTTCTCTGATTGATGGTGAACTAGGGAGTCTATTTTTATAGGTTTGTTGGCTGTTTGAATATCTTCTTTGCAAATTACTTGTTTTAATATAAAGTGCTTATTTTGAACTTATCTTTTTCCTCTTGGATTGTTTATCTTTTCTTCTTGATTTGTAGAAGCTCTTAATATAGTCTGAATATTAATTTTTATATTATATAATGCAGATATTTTCTCCAATTCAGTCTTGCATTTTTATCTGTTGAATACAGAATTTTAAAACTACTATGTAATCAAATTATTATTTTGTTAAATAACTTTTGGGTTTCATGTTTGGGAGAAAAGTCTTCTCCCTACATGATTTGAAAGGCTCTTTCCATTTTCTTTTAATACTTCTTTAATTTTATTTTTGACATTTTAGACTCGTAATGCTTCTGAATTTTTTAAATAAAAAGTGTAAGCTAGATAATGCATCTTAATGTAGTATTTTTCAAATAGACTACCAGATGTTCCCATAACATTATTTCTCCCACTGATTCAAAAATACCACTTCTTCATAATCAAAATTAATATGTACAAAAATATTGATTGCTGTACCTTATTCTTTTTCAGTGATACCCTATTCCTATACCAGTATCCACTATTTTAATTAAGCAAGACTGTCATAATTGTTCCACTTTTTATTTCTATTAACTACTCTTGTAAAAATTCTCTTTTGGATAAATTTGAGAAATAATTCATCAAGTTCCATAAAATATCCCATTAGAATTTTGAGATTATGTACAATTTATAGATTACTTTTGGAGTAATTTGACATCTTTATAATACTTTTTTCCAAGAACATGGCATATCCCTCCATTTATTTGTCTTCTTTTATGTCCTTGGTAAAGATTTATAGTTTTCTTCTTGTAGGCTTTGTACATTTCTTGCTGTTTTTAATGGATTATTTTTGACATCTTGTTTCCCAAAGTTAGAAGACAGAAATGAAGTCATTAGACTGAGGCAATTGCTTCATTTCAAATGCTCTGGTTTCATTCTAGTATTTAAGATTTAAAAAACGCCTACTTATTGCTTCCTCTCTACTCAAGCAAAGCATTATCTTTCAGTTGTGGCAGTCTGGAACAACCCCTTGCATTTGACCTGAACATTTCTTTTCATCTGATCCATATTTATGTTCTGCTTCCTGAATGATGACAAGGTAGTTGATCCCAGTTGGCTCAATTCTCATCAACCAAATGGTTTTTGCATTCTCATGCTGTTTTAAATAATGGCTCTCTCTGAGTATGTTAGTTATTAAATCAGTGAAATTCTTTGTGTACAACATGATGTTACATTTATAGTAAACCCTTGAGGGCAACAATATAATACATATTGTACACTTGGGTCCATGGGCACAATTTAGGGCTTAGTCATGCAGGGGAAACAGAAGACTAGACTCCTCTTAGAAGAAGAGGCATTGACATACTACATTAAGATCCAATAGGTGAATTAGTAATGATGAAATAAACGTTATGAAGCCCATTCTCATTTATCACTGTGAAACTTTAACTACTAGGCTTTCACAGAAAACAGCAATTCCAGAACTTGTTTTGAATTTCATATTACCACACAGTATTCTTTTGAAATATTTACAATTTATTTTGAGAACTTTTTCCTCTTACATGCTTCCAGTGAGTATTTGTTTCTTTTTCTTTTCTTTTCTTTTTTTTATTTGAAGTTCTTAAAACCAAAATAGAATATTAAAATTTGATTGAACTGATATATCTATTATAGCAAGAAAGTATTCAGAAAACCCTTATCTTTCTATAATTTCTATTCATTTTTTTCTCTATGATTATTTTTCTCATTTTTTCTCCTTCCCTTCATTTTTCAAGTTAAATAATAGGAGACCTATTGATTTATTTTCAGCTCATTGGAGACTAGAATAGCTTTTGATTCAAACTAAAGCTCCAAAGACAGAAATGAGAGCTTTATTAACTGCCAGCTATGACACGACTTCCCAGAGGTTTCTGTGTTCACTGCATTATGGATTGAATTGTATCCCTCTAAAAGACACGATGAAGTCCTAATAAGATCATTATAGATGTAATTAGTTGAGATAAGGTCATACCAGAGTAGTATAGGCCCTAATCTTATATTACTGTTGTCCTTATTAGAAGACCACCATGCGAAAACACAGAGATACAAGGAGAATACCCTGTGAAGATGGAGGCAGAGATTGGAGTGATGCATCTACAAGGCTAAGAATGCAAAAATTTCATCTGTCACCTTGAAGCTAGGAGAGAGGCATGGAACAGATTCTCCCTCAGAGCCCTTAGAAGGAAATGATACTGCCATCTTGATTTCAGACTTCTAGAGTCCAGAACTGTGAAAGAATAAATTTCTATTTTTTTAAGCCACTCATTTATGGAACTTCGTTACAGTACATTGGGAAACTAATACAGCCTTCTTAAGAATGTAAATTGTAAATATTGGTTCTTCTCTTTAGTGTGCAAACTTGGAGCCCAAGTTCAGTTCTTCTCTTCTGCATCCTTCCTCTTCAAAGATGCAATTAGTATATTATAGAATCAGGTATTCTGAATATATATTGTACTTTACTGCAGTAGAAAGCATTTAGGGAAAAAAATATAAACTAACAATGAGCTACAAGTACTCAGTTCACCATATATCTAACTTGACACAATATTAGCTCTTATAGTTAGGATCTCCTTTATTTCCCAAGTCAACAGCTGCCTCCTGGAAAGAACTTAGTTCTTTAGATTTCATCCCAGCCATATCTTCAACTCCAGGCTATACTGCCATGTCCATACATATGTAACCTATAAATGGATTATTCTAGATTTATGTTTAGAATTCTGCGACAAGTCCCTCTCTTCTTAGGTACCACAGCATAGACAGATATCCACTAGTCAGGGCTTGAATCCTTTCGTAGAAAACCTTGCCTTTGCTGAACCCAATCTTATTCACTGTCATCTTTCACACCTGCTGGCCTTCTAATTTCTTGCCATTGTCTCTATTTTTATAATCTCTCTTTCATATATAAATGTCTACATGTAAATACAAACAATATATATGTATACATATATGTGTGTATGTGAGTGTGTGTGTATGAGCATATTTATTTATTTAAATTTGACCCTAGCTCACACACCCCACATTCCTCCCTGGAGTCTTTTTTGGGGCCTCATAGTCCTGTGTGTATGTTCATAAATTAAAACTCTTCTGGCTTACTAAAAAGTTGATACCTTCAACTCCCTTATATTATTCAACTTGTGTGAGACTTCACTGGTGGAAGGGAGGAGTGCTGTTGTTTCCTCCAGCACACATAAGACTGAGAAGGATCTTCATCACTGGAACATACAATATGTCATGTGTGAGCTTCTCTGTGGAAACATTATTTTATGATGTATATAAACCCATGGGGCACTGTTTGATCTAAGACATATATGCAGCATTTTCAGTGAAGTCAGTGGAAATCTACATGGGTCTCCTGATGGAAGGAATCACATTCAGACAGGGTGAGCTAATTTCACCAGATGCCATGTGTTTCCCATGTAAAACTGAAAATCATAAAACAAGATGATTAACAAGAGAAAAATACAGTTTTTCTTGTCAGAATCTTTGACAGAAAATAGGACAGAGCATTTTGGAATTATTTAGAGTTCATTTTATAGACGTATATTCCTAACTCTAAGAACTCAGACTTTCAGTCTTTGGTTTTCTTTATTTAGAATACTTCGGAATACTTTATAGACAAAGCAGGAAAATTACCAACAAAAAACTACCAACCTGGGATGGATATCCAGAATTTACCCCCCGGCATAATGTAAGAAGTGAACTATTTTGTTCCTGTAAGGTAACTGATACATGAGTGGACTTTCAGGCCTGAGGTGTAGGACCTGACTCATGGGGTGGCATGAGAGAGAGAAAACAGGGTCTGTGCTTACTGCCCTAGGCTTCTGAAATGAATGTAAAGCTGGCCGAAGATTTCCCCAAGGCCCTGCATCTAAACGACTGTGCTTCCTTGATCTGCCTCTCATCTTCTCCCAACTGTGTGACCACCGTTGCCTGGCTTGCTGTGTGATCAAGTCCACAGCTCAAATGTGTGGAAGCATCCTTTCCTGACATACCCTCTCTGATGCACCCCCCCACCCCACAACCGCTGTCCCCTCCCCCTCTACCTCACCCCCCAACTCCAGTCACCTGTGACAGTTGGTGGGGATGTCCCTTTCAATTTGATTTTTTAAAGCCTACTGTGCGAAGTAGTCTGAAGAGACAGAATGTCAATGTCGACACGAACTCTTGTTTCTCATTTTACTGAAACTAAATGTACAAAAGGTTGGATTCTCTGCTTCCAGATAAAATGCAGCCAATTCAAAGCTACCTCAAATATGAAGGGGTTGTTGTTGGGAACAGAGGCGTATAAGTACAATTTTACTTTATAAATCATAATAAAGTTATTATATTAATTTAAATGAGCATTGCCCTCAGGAAGAGATCCAAACTCGTTAGCTAGGCCATAAAAAGTTCCCACCTGCTTTTTCAACTGAGATCTGGCTCTCTGGCCCCTCCCATGCTATCCTTAAGCCAAACTAAACCCGTGGCAGGTGACCAAAAAGGTAGCTTCAGCCTTTCCTTTTTCCTCTAATGCCCATCTAAAGGCTCATTCCACCTTCTTCCCTAGATAAATGTTACTCTTGTTTGAAGGTAAGAATTTCAGCTTTATAGCCCTTCCATTTAATAATGTCCTTCTGGAGCCCGCAAAACTTGAAAGGAGGTTCACTTTGTTAACTCTAAACCAAGCACTTGCTACTTTGTAATTTTCAGTTAACTTGCATGTCTCTCTCATTAATCTGAAACCTAATAGAAGGCAGGGACTGAGTGCCAGTCACTATGGTATCACCAGAACCCTGCACAGTATCCAGTGACAATAGGTTTCAATTACTATGTTTCAAATGAAGAATTCCTTTCTCCTCCCTTCAGAGCATTCATGCAAACCACGTCATCAGGCAAATGTTATCAGTATATTTTATCTTTCCAGGTGAAGAATGTTGCAACTAAAAGGTGTCTGAATCACGATGTTTAAACCAAAAGACTTGGATTGGAAGCAGTTGGAGTGAGAAGATAAACAATAGACTCTCAACTGTGATTTCATTGTCTGATAAATGGAAATACTGTATGTAACATTTCTTTTTCTCACAGTCATGACTAGGTTAAGTGAGATAATCCACAGTAATCCCTCTAATAGAATACCTGGTATAAAGTAAACAAAAAATATTAGTTTAAAGAATGTTCTAATTCTTCTTGTCCTTAGGCTAAATCCTCATTCCTTTCCTCATGTTATAAGGTTCCTGTTATGATAGTCTTTGCTATCCTAGAGGCCTTCCTCTGACAGTATTCAAATCTAAATCATCAGTAGTAGCTCTTTGAAGTGTGTTCATTTCTTAGGGGCATGGATGAAAAAGAAGTTCTATGGCAAGTAACTTCACAAGGTGATCTGATATAAATTCCTAACTGGGCAACTTGTGGTGGTAGCCAGGCATATAACTTCTTTAGTAAAAGGTTTATCTTTGCCTTAAGCAAGTCCTGTCCATTGTTTTTGTGCATCTGGGTTAATACACCTTTGAAATAAGAATAACAACCTTCAAGAGATAATCTTGACTACACTGTAATCCTATGCCTGCCTTGCTTTCTCCAACCTTCCTTAGTAATCTTCCTTCCTTTCATTAATTTCAAATGCATGAAAGAAACTACAAAACTGTCCTCCAGAGCATTTGAGATCTTGCTTCTCAGCAATTGTCATCAGCTAGCTCAAATAAATCATAAAAATTCTTTACTGGTTTGGACATTCTTATGTCAACAGGAGTTGTGGTACAGTGCCTAAACCCAGAAAAGGGAGAAATAAAATTAACTCTTAATATAATCTAGAATTATTAATCCAATCTAAAATGGACAAATCTTCTGACCCAGTGATTCTACTTAAATAGGTGCAGTGAAATATATACATAATACGTTCACATTTTTGTTAAGTATTCATTCCAGTATATATCCAAACGTGGAGTAATATAATATACATCTGATAAAAATAATAAAGTTAATATATTTGAGGATATTTGGAAAGACAGCTAAGAGGTATTTTAAAGAGAAGAAAGCAATTCGTGGAAAAAATGTTTAGACTACTCACTTCTATATTAAAATTTTAATGTGGACAAAATATTTACTTGTATTTGAATAGAAAATGTCTAAAGGTTAAGAATTGTTATATTTGGGGAAAGAGAATGAGGTAAAAAGGATATGAAATGAACTTTCCTTTTTCATTTAATACCTTTTTAGAGTATTTGAAACTTTTTTGCCATAAACGTATTAATTTTATAGTTTAAGTTTATTTAACTAAAAAAATTCTTTTTTTACTACTGAAGTGTAAAAATCAACATGTAAGAGATTTGAGATAAAATTACATATTTTTTTCATGTGCATAAAATCTGATTATGTGAATTAACATTTCCAAAGGACTATCTGTCACTTAGAAAGTGGAGGAGAAAAGTCCTGACAAAAAAGTTCCAGAAAAAGTATCAAAGATGCAATTGATTGCAATGAGGATCTAGGCACAGTCAAGAGGAAATGAAACCTAGAGAGTGACTTTAAATATCCTTGCCCCATTAGCAAAGCTATCATCATCATAATGGTGATGGTAATTGGTGCCATGGCTGGTAGATTTCAAGTATTTGGGTCCAATAGCAAGATTTTCTCAAATCTGTGGTAATTGCATCAAATTATTTTTGTCTGATATCATAAAATTCAATGATTATGGAGCTACAATAAGAAGGAATAGAGGGTAATGTATTAAAAAGTAAAATACATATTTTTACTTTGGATTTGGATGACAGGAGAATTGAAATATGAAACATCCAGAATGATGGCTATTTGAGATGTCATATTCCCTTTTGTTTTGAATTAACATTAGTTTTATCTCTCCAGCCATACTTTGTCTCTTAAAAAAAAAAGCAAGAGGTTACATGTGTTGAGTGTCTGCTGATAATTTAACACAACTACATAATCCTTGCATTGAAGACCTCCCAGTCACAGAGTTCCAGAGCTATTTTCTCTCATGTTCTGTGAAGGGTCTGACATTTTGTTCTGCTGGCAAGCTAACATGCTAGCTCTTGACTGTTTCATGGATGCTGGCATAAGAAATAAAATCATGGGTCAGAGACAAAGGATTTATTACTCATTGCACAGCAAGCAGCATAGGTTTCATATTGCTTTTCACTGATTCCCTATGCCAGTCCTATGGATGATACAAGAAGCATCAGACGGACTTCTGCAGGACATTTTTTTTTTTTTGCCTTATAGGAGAGAAACAATGAGCTTTAGGTATTTACTATTTTTACAGAGAGAGGTAAGTAATCCTGCTCTTTGCCTGAAGGCAGATTTTATCTCATCCCCCTCTAAGGTTACCACTGCAAATCCAATCCTTAGACTGAACTCAAGGCAAATACAACTATAACACTAGACTATGAAACTGTACTTATACACTGAACTTAAGGGTCTTCTGAGGTGGGAACCTCCATTGGTTTTCTGCCAGTGAAGCCCTTCTGTGTCTTCTCTCTAGTGTATTTTTCTTAGGGCCTACACTGCCTTGGAGGAGCTCTTGTCCTTCCTAGAACAACAAATGTTTCTAAGGCTAGATCTTTATCTTTCTCACCACTGTGCACCCATTGAAACTTGCCCCCAACATTCTTCTAGTACAATATCTCTAACACTAATTTTTCTTATTAATTAATAAGTCTCAAATATTGTTCTCATCCCCCAGAATTATGATGATCCTCCCAATGTACTATAAAGTAAAATCTTTCATCTATTTTTAAGTATACAGACTTTATTTTTTCAAATGACTAAGGACTGTTATTAATAATAACACTAACCACAATAATATCTAGCACTTAATGATTTCTACTATGCTCCAGGAATTTTTCTATAAATTTTAATCTTCTCAGCAACCAAATGATATAGATATTATTAACATCCCTATTCTACATATGAATAAACTAAAGCACTAGGAGGTGAAATAACTCATAAGGGACAGAATCAGGATTCAAACTCAGGGACTTGGGCTCAGGGTTTAAAAACTTATCATTAAGAAAAATTTTCATTATATCTTTAATTTTTTGCTATAATTATTTTCTTTCTTTTTCTTTGTTTCTTTTTTTATGAAAAAATGGATTCTATAATAGATTGGTGAACTTTCTGCCTTTTCCATATAAGTCACATTGAAAAAATTTTTGAAAACCACAACACTATAAGATAAGATGTTTGTAAACAGTGTATAAGCCTTAAATCTCTACATCCTGGTGCCTGGTACTGTTCTTGGCACATAACAGAAACTCAAGGTAAAAAGAGGGAAGAAGGAAAAAATGGGAAAAGGGTGGGAGTATGGGAGAAAGAAAATGCATGAGGAAGGAGAAAGATAATCCCAATAATCATCATGTATTAGTGACAAATATTTGTTAATGAATGCAATGTCAGTAACAAAATGATCAGATAGGCAATCTCTGCTCAAGAAAAGGAAGTACTTGGTGCTTAGATGCTATTTGACCACAGGCCCACTTCATTTAGATGTCTCAAACTACCTTTTGCTTTATCTTTTTAGCTTTTTTTCTCTTTCCATACACATAAATGAAAGGAACAGAAGCAAAAGAATATAAGATTCCAATAATCTTGGACTCAGATCATTTTGACTATAAAAAAAAATAACTGAATACTATATAGCAAAACTAGTGGTAGAGACTTTCTCAGCACTGTACTTTATCCAATATAGCCTGTTTTATTATACACAATAGGAGAATAAAATGATATTATTTTAGATATATATGTTAAAAAGTGAAAAATCATTCTTTAAAAGAGAAAGAATGCCATCTACCTAGCATTCATGAACAGCCCTATAATAACAAACCAGTGTGGGTAGATTAAAAAAAAAAAAGTATTTGCAAAGAAACTAACTCATTACCAGAGTTTCCAAGGGCTTCACATTCATAAAACAAACAAACAAACAAAACAAACAACAACAACAAAAAAACTGACTACATGTTTTTTTAAAACAAGAAAAAAATTGTTGGTGTTTATAACTATTTTCAAAAGGAAATTGAATGGAGTAATGTCCTGCACTTTGGATTTGAAGTCAGAAACTTCAATTTCTGCTCTTTCCCAAACATCAAGGCTGTGTGGCCTTGGATAAATAACTTACCTTCTCTGTGTTTCCCCCTTTTCTTTTTAACATGGGAATCATACTGACTACACAGAAGAAGTATTATGCTTAGCAGTGAACTAGTGACTAGAGTGAACGTTCAAATGTGAACAAAGAAGCGCTATGTCTAATCTGAAACATGTTTTAAAGTAGTTGGAAATTCTTCCTTCATGAGGTAAATAAAGCAGTTTGACTGTCGATTTTTGAAATAAATTCTAACTTTAAATATTTAATTACTCTAAAATTACTCTAAATATTTCTAAAAACAAACCCAGAAAAATTCTAATACTTTTGATATTGAAACTGTCTCCCCTTCTGCAGTTTTCAAATGAGGGTCATCTATTTTCTTCAAATACAAAACAGAATGAGAAACAGAGAAATTACTTCAGCAACTGTTTTCTCGCCTACTCTTAGCAAAGTTTATTAACCTTTGGAATTCTGACTCTGATTTATTAATGACCCATAGTAAATAGTCAAATATGACAGAATCTAAGAAATCTTTCATCATGCTGGTATCATGAAAGCCCAGCTAGGATAGTTGGGCCATGCTGTTTCATACTTACTTTCTGATATCTGCTTAAATGTCTGTTGCTCCGTTAGATTTTAAAATGATTTTAAAAAGAGACTCTGCCTTACCCATCTTTGCACACACAACACCTAGCATAAGACTTGCCACATGGATGCTCTTAAATAATATCTTTTGGGCAAAACTGAAATCGGAGCAGTTGGTTTCTACAGGAGAATTAGATTAAAAATAAATTTCTTGAATTGACAGTTTTCTAACTAACAGAACCAAGAATTACAGGGAACAGCTATAGAATCTTCTATCGAATTTCTGGATAAGAAAGTCTAACGAGGCATAGCTAATTTAATAATTTCAGTAACCTCTAATAACTTTCCACTACACTCAGATTTTCTAAATTTAGCATGACACATGGGACCCATGTGGCTCTATCACCATCCTTTTGGGTTAAAAAATTCTTTCCATCTTCACCTCAACAATGACAATTCTGCTCAATTCACACTTCCATCTGGGCACATAAAACTCTTTGCTAATTTGCAAAAACATCAGGTTTTTGTATATCCTACCAACTTCCATAAGGATTTTCAAAGGGAAATGCCTTTATGTGTGCTAATCCTTAAAACTAATATTTTCTCCCTTTTCTTCCCATGTAAACTTGTACTCACCTTTCAGACCATACTCTGTGAAGTTCTACCAAAACTCTCTCACCCATTTATTTAAATATATATTGCTACAATAATGCATATTTTTATTATATTTTTCATTCTTTCTTTCTTTCTTTAATTTTTTAAATTAAGTTTATTGGGGTAACATTGGTTAATATAATTTTATAGTTTTCAGGTATACATTATAATTTGACATCTATATATTCTATTGTGTGATTAGCACCCAAAGTCTAGTTTCCTTCAGCTACCATATATTTGATCCCCTTTACCCACTTCACCCTACCCCTACCCTCCTTTATTTGACCCTCTTTACCCCATCTACTGCTCCCCTCCTCCCCCACCCCCTACCCTCTGGTAACCACTAGTTCATTGTCCATGTCCCTGAGTGTCTGTTTGTTTGTCCTTTTCTTTGGTTGCTGTTAGGTTTATATCCCACATGTGGTTTTCAGCTTTTTCTGTCTGGCTTATTTCTCTTAGCATGATTATCTTGAGGTCCATCCATGTTGTTCCATCTCTTCTTATGGCTGAGTGATATTCCATTGTATATATGTACCACAGCTTATTAAATCGATCATCTATCATAGGACACTTCAGTTGTTTCCATGTCCTGGCCACTATGAATAATGCTACTATGAACATTGGTGTACAAATACCTTTTTGGATATGGGTTTTCAAGTCTTTGGGGTAAATACCCGGTAGAGAAATTGATGGATCATATGGTAGATCAATTCTTAGTTTTTTGAGGAACCTCCATACTGTTTTCCATAGTGGCTGTACCAATTTACAGTCTTACCAGCAGTGTATGAGGGTTCTTTTTTCTCTGCATCCTCTCCAAAATTTGTTATTACTTGTCCTGTTGATTATATCTATTCTAACATGTGTGAGATGGCATCTCATTGTGGTTTTGATTTGCATTTCTCTAATAGCTAGTGATGTTGAGCATCTCTTCATATATTTGTTGGCCATTTGTATGTCCTCTAGGGAGAAGTGTCTGTTTAGGTCCTCTGTCCATTTTTTGACTGGGTCATTTGTTTTCTTGTTGTTATTGAGTCATATGAGTTCTTTGTATTTTTTTTTAATATTAGGACCTTATCATAGGCATTGCTTGCAAATATATTTTCCCATTTGTACAATTATCTCTTTACTTTGTTGGTGGTTTCTTTTGCTGAGCAAAAGCTTTTTAGTTTGATGTGGTCCCATTCATTTATTTCAGCTTTTACTTCTCTTGCCTTTGAGGACTAATTCATAAAATCCTCTTTAAGTCTGAGATCCTTGAGTTTAGTTCTTATGTTTTCTTCTATGCATTTTATTGATTCTGGTCTTAGATTCAGGTCCTTAATCCATTTTGAGTTAATTTTGGTGTGTGGTGATAGACAACAGTTGTTTATTTTTTTGCAGGTGGCCTTTCAATTTTCCCAGCATGATTTATTGAAGAAGTTTTTCTTTCTTCACTGTATGTTTTTTACTTTTTTGTCGAAAATTATTTGCCCATATAAATATGGGTTTCTTCTGGACTCTTGATTCTGTTCCACTGGTTTGTGTGTCTGTTTTGCTTTCATTATTTCTTTATATAATTTATATAAGACAGATAATAGGTCTTATTCTTTTTTATGATCCTAATACTAGCATGACTTATGGCTTTTATTATGTGGTCAATATATTTTTGTACAATGAATTAATTTTTGTGGGTCCAATTATTTAAATTAATGTTCTCTCCCCAACCACCAACTTTGGAAAGCAGTAAGCACTTGGGTTTGAATAAATTCACTGTGATGGAAAGAATGGCCCATCTAGACTTGGAGATCCATTGAGGTTCCTGTTAGAGAAAGCATCTCACCAAGCTAATCATGGTGAAATGGAAAATAAATAGATTTGCACCCCGATAATCTATCAGGACATCAGAAATTAGGTTTTCAAGGATAAGGAGGTTTGTCATACAAGTTTGAGTAACATCAGAAATGGATATATGACAAAATAGTTTCATAGAACAGAGTGAGTTTATATCATTGGTTGTTTAAAACAAGTGACTTCTTTCCAAAGGGAGATTTTGGATCATAAGGATTAGTGTTTCTGGAATGAAATTCCTTCTCAGTATTTCTTGGGAAATTTATGTATTTCCAAATCCCAATCTTTGGCAAAATTATTTAGAGATTGAGAAAAATGCAGAAAAGTGCTCAATTTTTATTGTGAGAATTAAAGTAACATAAAGATGTTACTTGTTTGAAGGAATCTACTAACGTCAAGAGACATACAGGAGTGCAAAAGGCCACGACTTGGAGGAGAAAATTGAGGTCAGCATTTCTCTAGAAACTGGAACAGGGGCATGGAAGAGAAAGAAAGCTAGGTTGGGCCTGAAAGTAACTCTTTTGCAATTGACAAATGTGCTGTCACTTTAGTTGGAAACACTCTACTTAGTGCAGTGATAGTGGGTTGTGCTTTGACACCTCAATGGTTAAGGTCCCTGATAATGAGGCCTCCTGATTATGAATATATCCTACCCTAGAGTATTAGGTTTCAAGAAAAAAAAAAGGATAAAAGTAAGAATAGGATACAAAATTGCCAAAGACAATCAGAAAAGTTCAGGAGTCAGGCCTTTGAGGAGAAAACTCTTGCCCTTTTTCATCTCATAGTAATTTTGGCAAAGAGAAGTTATGAACAGATATAACTTTACTGAAAAAACAAATCTGTTTCATATCAATATAGCATATTTCCTACAACTATGGTTTCCCACAATTCTAAAGCTTCCTGTGTTTCTTTAGTCCCTTTACTTAAGATGACATTACACTTACAGTATTCCATACACTGGGATTAGTGCTTTACATGTCGTATCTTATTTAATGTTTACAATAATTCTATGAAGTACAAAAGAAAAGCTGAGTCATAGTTAAAATTTTAAGAGTTTGAGCAAAAATCAATTCAAATTGGGCAGTGTCAAACCAGAAGAGGTTAGAAGTGTTCCATCAATAGGAGCTAAGAGCAAGACTTTTATAGAGAACACACTGAGGCAAACAAGGAAATGACTGGCTAGTTTAAGCAGTTGTCTTATTGTAGAAAGCCTAGCTGGCCATTTGTAATTGATTGTCATAGGTTTTGATTTCTTAACCTTGAAGTATTCCAAGTTAGGTTTCAGTTTGCTTATGTAGGCTGCTGAGGCATTAGAGCCACCTAGTCTAATGGCATCCTTGTTTAATGAATTTAACAATACTTTCTAATTATCTTCATTTTGCAGATAAGGACACTGAGCCCCAAGCTCACAGCTAGTAAGCATCTGAACCAGGATTCAAAGGTTTGTCTGATATCACAACAGTCTCTTATCTACCACACCGTATTACTTCTGGTCATCTCTGCTCATTGTTGGTGATCTTATCTTTCTGCAGCAAAATCAGACATGTCTTACGTGATGATATTGAAAAATTCGAGAAACCAGTTGCAGCAACATCTATGTTGGATTCAGTTCTGATGTACACCAAAGAGTCATGCCAACAAATTCACACTGAAAATTCCTCTAATTCTATATGCGTCAAAATGATGGATCAAAGCTGTTAGTAATAGAACAGGGCTTAGATATCATCATCCAATTTGGCACTTCTCAAATATAGCTGTATTGCTTGTTCAAAACAGATGGATCAATCCCAGTTCCAGAGTTTCTGATTCAGTGGCTCTGGGGAGGGGCTCTAAAATTTGCATATCTATCAGGTTCCAGATGCTGCTGCTGATCTGGGGAACTCACTTTGAGGACCAGCAATCCAACCCCACCTTGCTTAATTTTCAGATCAGGAAAATGAGGCCAGAGGAGAGAAAGGAGCTCATCCAAAGCCACTTGATGACTAAGAAGCAGAAAAAAGATAGAATCTAGATTCTTTCCACCTCATTACTTGGCCTCTAAAAATAACTGACAATAAAAATAACATTGCCTGGAGGGAGGAAGCTCCTATACTGTCATTGGAAGTATAAATTGGCACAAAGTTTACTGAAAGTGATTAGGCACAATAATTAGGTACTTGTAAAAGTTCACATCATTTGACCCCATCATTCCAGTTTTAGTGGACTAGCTTTGGAAATAATCAGAGATGGCTAAAGATATATCTATATATTTTTTTGCAAAAATATATACAATTAATATGTATGTTTGCTGAGGAGGGTGGAAAGAATTGATGCTAAGATTCACTCTTCTTTCCTTCAGAGGCTCACAATTAGTAAATATGTTTATATTTGGGATAGTAGGTGTCACCACTCTCCTGGCTCTGCCTACACTTTGTTCTGGCCAAGGGCTACCTCTTCATGCTATTGCCATCCTGCTGAATGTTCAAACAACTCTCTCTCTTCCAGGGGCCTACAACTGTTGCTTGGCTTTTGGACCAGAAGGTAAGAAGGAAAAATAAGCATTAGTTCAACCTCCAGTGGAACTGGCAATGGAGCATGAACTTCAGCATTTTATCTCATTCTCATGTACAAAGGTCCTTGACCCTGATTTTCTTCATTAGCACCTGGGTATTTTTTAACATGCTCTCCAGAGATTTAAAACAAATAAACAAAAATAATTTGTTCTGCAGATCTGACCCTAATTGTCTTGCACTTAGAACTGTATCTATTGACATCAATAAAAGAGTATTTGCAGCCTTCATTTTCTGCTTCCCAAGTGGGTGACTTTAAGTCTAGTATGAGGTGGAGAATGAGGGATCTGAGGGAAGGTGGTTGTGGAAAGGGAAGTGAGGGGAAGTATTGGACCTTGGGGTATAATGAAGGAATATGATGAGCACAGAGGGGAGGAAGCATTTTAATCAGTACTTCAAAATAAATTATACTTCCAAACAAGTAATAAATGTATACATCAAAGGTTTAAACAGTATCGATGAGTCATATTGAAGGACAAAGTGTCTCACAACTCCCTCTCCCCAAATCTTTCCCTAGAAGAGAATTGTTCAGCCTCTTAGTCTCCTCAGTTTGTCACCTCCAGGGCCAGATTTGGGTGTTGTGGAGCCTGAATTATTTAAAGGAAAATAATTCATCTGACAGTCTGTATACATTTCAGGCCTTGGAAGCAGCCTAGATACATAAGTAGCTTAAGCCCTGAAGCTTAAGATTTATTAGTTTTATGCTTAAGCTTCCCTAGGCAATCTCTAGAACTAAATAACTTCTACCACTTGGGAAGGTACAGGCCGAGCTCACCCAAGATAACCTTTATGTTCCCTTCTCTATCTACTGATATTTGATAGTTATATTTTGTGTTCTTCAGGACATTTTTATCTTTAGATAATATACTGAAGTCACTATTGTTACTTTTTTAAGAAAGATTTTATAAGATTAAAACACAAATGTGCCTACACTTCTCTTTTTTCTCTCTGTACCACTTCTACTATCTCTGAATTTCTGTCAGCTGTGCCAATACTCTAAAATATTAACCTTGACAATATATATATTTTGATTAGGACATATGGTTAAGTCCTAAGGGCTGTCAATGAAATGAGTTTAAAGGCTGAAAACCAATAAACATTGATAATATTATGATCGTGCAAGTATGAATGACTGCAGAAATACATAGTATGATTGAAACTCAGAGAAGAAAATATAATCCTATGACACAAAGTATGGGCCTTTAAAGAAACCTATTTGGTGCAAATAAATTCTCTTTTATTGCATTCCATTATTTGCTTAAAATTTTGTCATTTTAGTTTGAATTATGTTTACATCATAACTTTCTTATAAAGGTCTTTACTTACTGTTACTAATTATCTTTATTTCTCTTTTCTACAGCTCTCAGGATAAAAATATATTTCTAATGATCACTAAGTACACTAGCTTATTCAACATGCTGTCTATTACAATAAATTTGCTTTCTTCTTGAAGATTTTCTGCCTAAAACTCTCTGGCTTCCAACTCTAATTCTGAATATTTTCTTTCTAGGCCTATGGCATAGCAATCATCCTAATAATTCTTTGTATAATATTTCTCTGTTAGAGCAACTGGGTCTTGACACTCATTCCTTCCTCTTTCTTGGATCTCTTTTTGGTTTTGCAATAGTACATCCTCAAGGAGCATCTTATAGAAAAGAGTAAAAAATGTTTCTTAGGCTTTTCATGTTTAAAAATTTCATTATTTTGTCTTTAAATTTGATAGACAATATAATTGGGTATAAATTCTAAGTTTAACATAATTTTCTCTTACAACCTTGAAAGTATTACATCACAAGTTCTAGCATCTGGCATATCTGAAAAAAAGTTGATGCAAATCATATTCTTATTTCTTTCCATATAGCCTACTTTATCTTCCCCTGCTTTGTAGATTCTCTTAGTAACTTTTTTTAATCATTGATGTTTAAAGACTTCAGTAGTCTATATACAAATATGATTTTTTTTCTTTCATTTGTTTGATATTCTATGCTATTTTTCAATAAAAATGATTCATCTCTTTCTCCAGCTCAAGAGTATTTTCTTTAAAATTAAAAAAAATTATTTCCTCTCCTCTATTTTCTCTGCTTTTATTCTAGAATTTTTCTTAGTTTTTTAATCTCCTGAATTAATCTTCTATGTCTCTAAATGTTGGTATTACATGTTTCTTCTCTTGTTTTTTTGCTCTGAATTCTGGGTGATTTCCATGAAGTTTTTTTTTTTTCCCAGCCTTTTATTGAAAAATTTGGCAATTATAGTTTTAAATTCAAATATATTTTGCTTTTCCTTGGATTTCCAAATTTATTAAAAACTTCTCTTTAGTTTTATGAATTATCTCTTTTTTATTTTTCAGGGTTAATTTTTATGTGTATTTCTTCTCCATCATTATCTGTGTGCTTTTGGTTTTCCTCAACTGTGTTGGTTGCCCATTCATGTGTAGAATAAAGAAATTAGAGTGAATGATATTAGTAACTTGTGCAGATTTTCTCTGCTAAAATGTGGTGTATTTTCTCAAGAGACCTCTGTACCTAGTGGAGGGTTAATTAGGAACAATGTGCACTGGTCAGGGTAAGTCTCTTGTCACCAGGAGAGAACAGGTAGAGTGGCCATTATTTGCCAAGGTGAGGAAAGATTTGCTTGGAACATGCACATTTTACACCCAAAGTCTGCTTATTTCCAAGCAGTTTGTTTAACTTCTTGAGTTTCTTTGGCCATGACCTGTGGATAACTGCCACTGACCATTGCTCTGTACATGCAGGGGTAGAGGAAGAGAATGAAGGATGAGTAGGCAGGTAAAAATGGTGTCCATAGCAGACCTAAGATTCATACCCAGCTGCTTGCCCTACTTTGCACTCCTGCCTTTTTTACTCTCTAATACCAAACTTAGAGTTTATTTGGACTTCAACTAGAGAACTTGATTTAACCTTCACCATTCTTTTCCTATCTGTTCTAGCTAAGGCTTCCCTATAATCCACCTGCCTTTTGTATTTTATAAATTTATCAACATATCCTGTCTGCTGATGATTCTTATCCATTCCCTCCCAAATTGCTATGAATTTACTTTATTTTGTGTTTCTTTAGTGTCATTTTGTACTATTTAGTACTTTTTAGGTGTCATTTTAACGATATTTAGAAAAATCATAAAGTAAAACCCCCCTTCAAAAATCCATTTTGTCTACTAAAGCTTTATTTTTTAAAAGCAGAACTTTTCTCTGATAGGATTTAGGTCTGTACACACACACACACACACACACACACACACACACACACACACTACACACATAAAATACTGGAAGAAAATAATTCTATGAGATAGAAAAAAGGGGAAAATTAGTAGATGCTCAGAAAATACTTGGCTGGTCGATTCGAATATCTTGTCCAATAAAATACAATAGTTTTGTAATATAAGAAAAGAAAATGTAGAAAGTTGTTACATTATTAGACACTAATTATCTAAGGTGTTTAGTGAATACTTTGGGTAATGCTTTTTCTTAAGGAGAGCTGATTAATAATTTCAAAAGTAGCAGGATATTCCAGTTGATGAGTTAAAACATAGCAGTGTGCTCCTGATATTTAAAATGGAACAGCTATAACCACTTTGTCAGTTTCACCTATACACATGGTCATGAAACATTTTGCAAGGTTTATTGCAAATATATCTTGTAAGTGAAGTTACATTAGCAATAAAATGTAGTAGTCCTTGCTTTACTAGGCCACTCTGGACTTTACCAAAACCCTCTTTTTCTTATATAGCAACCATTAAGTGGGGAGCCATAACTTCGTGTAATGTAATTAAATGGTAATGGACTTTTAACAATTTTTATGGGCTTATGAAATATTATTCCCCTGGACCTCTGAAATTTGAAAACAGCAGCACATTTGCAACCTACAATATTGAAGATTCTTTTAATTAAACACATGACTTTGAATAGAGAAACACTTTAAGAAAAATTTTAAACAATCAAAACCATATGCATTATTTTATTAAGTACTGTAAGCATTGGTTACGTTAGAAAAGCCATGGTAGAGAAGGTGAGAAAATTTTACTTCTGTGACCAATTGTGAATTTTCCAAGGTCTACTTGAAATTCTGGGTTAGGTTCCTTATCTTTGTCTATTGTGTAATGATAAAATATAATAATTGGGAAGATCATCTATTCCTGCCACCCTTTCATTCCTTTCTCTCTTCGTTTTCTTTTTGAAATTTAAAAAATAGCGAGAAGCACGAAATATTTAATGGCAGACACTAACTAAAACTCTTCCCATTCACAATTAAACATTGTTAATATTTTGCTTTATCTGCTCTCAGTTTTTTTTACTCTGTGAATACATGTTAAAAGAGAATACACAACTGTATGACTACATATAGTAAACAAATGAAAATATAAATTCTCTTTTACCTTATCCCTTTAAAATATTCCCTGGTTCTAAGAGAATCACTATCATAAATTGGTGCATAACCTTCAGATCTTTTAAAAAGAGCCAGTTACTTTTACATATTTATGTACATTTCCATGGAATAACTTTGTCATTGCTTAGTATATGTTTTTAAGTTATGCACAAATCACATCATGTCATTCATTTGTCATGAAACTTTTATTTACTAAATATGTATTTGACATCTATTCTTATTGCTACAACATAGTGATAATTCATTTGTTTCAACAGATACATTTTAGCCAACATTAAATTCTATTTTGATGGATAATGATATTGCTAATAACAGATTGGGGGGGTAGTATAATTGTCATATCCTTATCCATTCTTTTTTCCCCCTTTTTAGTATCATTTCATCTAAAGTGGGTTATTATTAATACTGTAGAGCTAGATATTTTTCAGCATAAAAATTTCCCTTTCTAAACAGATTAATTTACCTCATTGACTCTTACCATGATTGATTGACAATACATTTTAACTTCTTTCTTCTACCTTATTATTTTTTTTATCATGCTTTCTCTTTGTTTCTTCTACTTTTAATCTTACTCCTTTCTTTTCTCCCAATGGAATAATCATGTTTTCTTGTATTCATTTTTCCATTTGCTGGTTTTGAACTTATATGTACTTTCTATTTTATAGTGATTACTCATATATTTAATATGTATCATAGCTTGTGTTTTCTTAACAAAGTCTCATATTTATCACTATTGCTATCTTCCACATGTATAAGATCTGTTTTTATTTCCTTCTACATTCCTTCTCTCCATCTGTTTTGTTAATTTATTTTTTTTTTATCAAAAGCATAAAATAAATATTAGGCTTGTTATTGTCATTTTTCACAGTCAGTATTTATTTCTGCCTTCTGCTTTACAGCTGGGACTAAGAAGCAGCTCATGTTTTCTCACTGTGTTTCTTTGTCTGTGAAGGTATTATCACCTTCTTGCTGGCCTGGTCAGTGACCAGGTTTACCTACTAAAACTGTGCTGTGGTGCTAAATATCTCCATTTCAGAGGGTTGAAATAGGAGGACACAGCTGGCTTCACACTTAAGCTCTATTTTACAATCTATATTTCACCAGAGAATTCTGCATTGGGGATTATGCAGTGGTAACCTAAATTAATAAAATTAGTATTTGTTTAATTGATGATAGATGAAATGAGGGAATAGATGTTCCATTAAAAATATAATTATAAAAAGTACTACATGATAATTAAAGTTAAAAAAATTAGTAGATAATCACAGGAACTGGGGTGATAGGGATTTCTTCTTTTTGGAGTGGTCACTGATGACTTCTCAATGAGATATACTTTGATTTGGTCCTTGCCATATGATGGAAAGTGAGCCAAGCTGGGAGTAGTAGGCAGAGGGAACAGCAAGTGCAAAGTCATGGAGATATGAAAGAGCAAGGCAATTCATAAAGTGGCACAAAGCAGCACAAAGGGACTAAAGAGAAGGACATTAGGAGAGGAGTGTAAACAGAAAGACAGGTGAAACAAGAAGGTGGACTGGTGTCAGGTGCTAACCGCCCCACATGCTATGTAAAAAGGCTGGACATTTCATGTGACTCTACCTGGTGACTGCTAGCACATAGCCTCACTTACTTTTCCTCATTCCTGGCAACACTGAATTAGTTGTTACAGTTTTTCCCACTGAATTTAGGCATAGCTTTAGAAATCTTTTCAACAAGATGCTCTCAGGTAACGGTTTCTGGTTTAAAAAGTTGACACCTCTATTTGTCCTCTCTGATGTTAACAGTGAGGAGCCTCTGGAATAATTTACTCACACTTTAGAAAAATAGCTTTGGTGAAAGGACAGATCCAAAAGTGGCACAGAAAGTGATGGGAGACCAGAGATAATAAGGTATTCAATCATATAGGGTGACTGATATAGAGTAGAAGAAATAATTTTTAGAACAAATTTAGTAGGTAGGCTCAATCCAGATTTGGCAACTAAGAAGAGGAAGAGAGAAGAGATGGAACCCAAGGGAAACTTTTTTGGCTTTATGACTTGGACAACCTTATCCCTCAGGCCTACCTATGATTTTGGCTGCAGCTGTGGTGAACAATTTCTGTGCAAGCTATCAGCATCCTACTTCAAGTATCTGCTTAGTGCCTCTACTTTCCTGCCTCACAGCTTTGGAAATTCTTAGCACAGAAATAACACAGAAACGTGGAAGAATTTATGACCTTGGAGGTGGGGGTAACATCCACCAAGAAGGAATGCAAGTTTCCTCTTCTTGGGAAGGACACATCTGAGGCATGTACTATGTGGTTCCTGAGGGTACTCATGGGACAGAACCGCTGTTGCCAACAGTCATAATCAGATCAATAACACACCCTTCATTGGCCTAACCTCCTTTCCTGGCTTTTTTTAACTCTACACTCCTACTTCTGTGACAACCCCTCAAATAAGCTCCTAACACCCAATTCCTTTGGGATCATCCAAATATTGTGTTTTTTGGGGTCATCCAAGTAAAGACTGTGATAAAAATGTCTTTATTCGAAAAGAATGGATACTTTAAGAGAAAGCTAAGAATGGAGATCTTAGAGGGGAAAATAAAACAGTTAGTTTGAGAGATGTTAAATGTGATGTTCCTCTGGTAACTCCAAGCATTAAGGAGAAGAGAGAGGCATGTAGCAGGCTTTCAGTAATGATGTGATGAACAGATAGTATTTGAAGTCTGGTTGTAGATAAAGTCCTATGTCAAAAGCTAATTCATCCTGAGAAGAGACCAAAGGCATGAACTAATGCTCCCAGAGAGGTTCATGGAGCCTAGTGCTCTGTTCACTCTTTGTACACTAATTGGCAAATTTATAGAGTTGCCAAGATGGCAAGTTTATGGATAAAAAAAAAAATCATATTTTACTAGTAAATGTCATCTGTGTTGTATTTGAGTTGCTTTTTTCTATTTTTTCTTTGAAGAAAGCTAAGCTTAGGAAGAAAAGTTAAAAATTACAGGAAATAATCTGCAGATTGATGGTATCTATGGAAACTTTGAAAGACCAAGAGCATGGAGGTAGAAACAGCTCCCCTTCCTCCCATTCAATAACTGTCATTGGCTCACTGGGGAAAATATTTTCTGTTTTTTTTGGTGAGTTGATATGAGGTACAGCTTATGAGAAAGCACTTTGTTTATAAATCTGTGCTATAAAATACATTAGCTACCAGCCACATGCAGCTATTGGGGACTTGAAATGTGCCTAAGGCAATGGAGAAACATTTTATTTTATTTTAATTTATTCAAATAATGAATCAATGTACAGTATTTTTCCATAAAACACAACTCTGTTTTGGTAGAGCGCTATTACACTTTGTTGAAAATTCAGCATCTGAATGGATATTTCTAAGGCTTAGTATGATAATAAAATAAAGTGAATTGTCTCAATAATTTTTAGCATCTTAGCTGAGGTATAATGGACATAGAAAAGACTGCATATATCTAATGTATATAATTTGATGAGTTTGGACATATGCACATACTCACTAAACCATCACCACAATCAGAATAAGAGACACACACACCAACTTCAAAAGGTTTCTTGTGTCCCCACTTTTGATGTGTATGAGAACATTTAACATGAGATCTACCCTCTTAACAAAATTTTAAGTGCGTACTACAGTAATCTTGATACTACAGTAATCTTGACTATAGGCCCTATGCTGTACAGCATATCTCTAGAACTAATTCATCCTGCTAATTTTTATGTAGTATATTGTAATGAGAATGCTTTGAATATGTTGGATGAAGTAAAATATAGTGTTTAAAATAATTTCATTTTTTGTTACTTTTTAATGTGGAAAGTAAAATAAAATTATATTAGAAAATAAAATTATATGTGGCTAACATTATATTTCCATTGACAATGCTGGTATGAAGTGTACTGAAAGCATAAGCCACAAGATACTCGGTTAAAGAAGGCCTCTCTGCATGTAGGAATTATAGTTAGGGAGCCCCCTCAGCAGCCTCTCTTTGGCCTTATGCTTCCCCTACTATTATTGGTATCCCTTAACACTTTGGGGACAGAAAAAAAAAAAAAAAGCACAAAAGAAAAGTTTTCTAGGGTTTAGTTTTGCAATGTTTTGATTTTTGACCCAGACTTTGACTCTTTAGTATGTCAGTTTGTTTGTTTTATTGAGGCCTAGAGCACTGTATTTTCTTTCAAAATGGCAGGAAGAGGGTGAGGGAGGGACCTGAAAAGGAAATAAAACAAAACAAAACAAAAACCCTTGGCCCTGCTTAGAAGTGAGTGAGGGTGTGGCTGGAACTGAACTGGCACCTACTCCTGGAGCCCAGAGACGTGGGATCAGGTGGACGACGGCCCGGGGCGGAGGCCTAGATGACCAGAGAGGGGAAAATGCTAAGCCAGAGAAGCAAATGTTGTTCTCGACACAGGGTCCAAGAGAGAAGATGAGGCCAAAAGCAGAAAGTGCCAGAGAATCACAATAGAAGCAGGGACTTATCATAACAGTGGAAGTCTCATAAATGAGCTGCTAGAGGAAACACAAGGGTGCGGGGCGAGCCAGATGGAGGGCGGGGGAGGCGGGACCGGGGGTATAGTCAGAAGCATCCTCCCACAGTCCACATCATTCTCGCTGGCGGGGAGATGGCTTCATCACACATCCCCATCTGGAACACTCCAGCAGCCCAGCTGCTGAAAATGTGTTTACTTCCCTAGCCCTAATATTCAAAGTAAAATAGGTTGGTCTCTCTTCAAAATGATCAATATTATTGAGTTTTTTTGGCACCTCTACATGTATATCACACAAAATCTAACTTATTTTTTTGTTCTCTATTCTTCTAGCCTGGGATCACCTTACTTCTCTGTTTCCAGTGTCCAGTTACAAGCTACAGTTACAAGCTACAAACAAGAGGCAGGAATAGTGAGCAGTGGAGGCAGAATTAAATTAGAAAACAATGTCACTCCAGGATATGTAAATCCCAGTAGTTCTTCAAAAAGTTCCCACAGATTCCTTTTGGAACAATATACAGATATTTCAATATTCACATGCATATGCATACATATTAAAACCCAGCATGTGAAATAATAGTCAAGGGGCCCCCACTTTTAGGATGGGTTGGGGAAGCTGTTTTCAAGAACTGTTCTTTGCAGCTGGATTGTTCACTAATTTGATGGAGCTAAAACTCTCCCAAAGAAGTAAACTGTCCTCACGGAAATAGCTGAAAGAAACACCAAGTTTCTTGGCGTGATGCAGCTAGACAGGCTGCAATAGATTAGCCCTGCCCTTAACAACAAGTTTCACTGGGCCGATGAGAGATGTTATGGAAACATATCAATGGAAAGAGGACTCCAGCTTCAACTGGCCAGCAGACCATAGGGTAATCACTGAAATGAAAATACTGAACCAGCACCAAGACTCACAGAGCAGCTTATTATATGAATTTAATATACAGTATTATGGAGAATCTGAATTGCTCTTGTAATGAGATATGAAGCCTTACTCTTCTCAGTCCCTAGTTTGAATTTGAAGTCCATTTTAACTAAAATTAGTTGACATCTGAGACCATTTGAAGGCCTTGACAGAACAAGTTGGTCATCTCATCCCAGCTACCAGGACACCTGACTTCACATACAGGGGCTACTCATCAAAAAAGTCAAAAATCCCAACTGATGCACATCGTCATACTACTGCTTTCATTTTATAGCAGAGAAGGAAGACCCACTAATGTGATTCTAATGATTCTTTGATCACAAACTCCAGCTCTGCAACCAGAGGGCCCTCACTCAGTTCTGGAGAGTCGTAACTACAGAGGTAAAAAATATGTATATAACTCTTTTAAGTTAAGTTTAATTCTTCAATTATACTTCTTTTAAGAAAGCAGTGTGGTGGCTTGATACATGTAGCTGCTGTAGACATCAGGAGGTGATTTCTCAGGAATCAAGTCTGCCCTCTATTCAGGTGCAGTTGGGGCCTCCAGGGAAGGCATCACCCCGGCTACGAGCTATCACCATGCCCACTTTCCCTGGATCCTGCCTGATCCTTGCTCGTCCAACTCTAACTTCTCAGATGTCTGAGTCTGTGCAGCAATAAGAATAAAATTAAGTCAGCAAAGGCTTCCTATCTATCTCCATCTATGGAGAAGGTAGTCATCTGCCAGCTGCACTCTACATCCTTGTTTTGAAGAAGGTCAGGAATAAAAGGTTATCAGAAAAGTACTTTTGAGCCTTATGGTGCCTGAGGATGCTGAACTCCTGGAAAGGGGTTCAGTTTGAGGACACTGAGGCCCTCTGAGCATAACTGTTAGGTCCACAATCCAGTAACTGTTCCCATTAGACTCTCTGCTGCATTGGCTCAGCCAGAAGAGCTGGAGAAAAGGCTGGTGATCCTAAACCTTGTGGGCCTCTTGGGTCTCCCTGCATTCACTGCCACCATCTGGCATCTTGGGATGCTTTCTTGTGACTCTAATCCCACAGCATATCTTGTTACAAACCTATCTGAGTACAGAGTAAACCAAATTCTAGATTGATGCATGTCTTTCAGGACAGTGCAGCCTGAAAATTACATAGAGGTGAGCAGTCACACTTTCCATACCCCTTCAAGAGTCCGGGTTTCTCTTCAATCTGTCATCTTCTCAAGGCAAAGTCATTGAAACAGGAAAAGAGAAGACCTGGAAGCACACACCTTTACCCTACCTAAACTAGTAACCATTCAGTGGGTCAAGCTACAAAGATTGCCAACTGAGGGACACCATCAAAGGCATTCTTAGGCACCAATGAAGAGGAACAATACAATTCTCTGTCTGGCCTTTGAAATATTGCTCACATCCCTTCACAAACCAACCAGAAGCGAAGTGAGTAAATAAAATAACCTACAGTTCTTTGTTGATCCAAAAAGTCTATTCTGTCCTGATATAATGGACAAATAAAAATAATATGACTTACATTTTAGAATGCATTTCAATGCACCTCTATGTTCTATCTTCATGACTGAGATAGCTTTAAATGTAACCTGATAGAGTTGCATTTTACTGGCAGCATTGACACCAGTGTTAGGCTTTAATAAAATTGTGGACAGAACTTGTAAGTGCTGAATAAAACAAAACAAAGTCTTCTACCTTAGGTGCATTTGTTGAATGTTCTGTATATGTGCTTTGTGTAAATCTATAAAACAAAGTTAGACTATAGGCTCACTTCATTATTAAGGTTTGATTATAAAGGAAAGAAATATATATTTCACCTTCATAAATGTCCAGCAAGGATTCAAAGCTCATGATGGATGCTGGAAAGTCTCTCTATGGAGGGTCTGGGGACCTCAGTACAAAATATCCGGCCACCTCACTTCCTGATACCTAAAGGCCATTAGCTTTCCTCTAGCATTGCAACAACCCAAATTGTAGCCACCACTTTCCAAACTGTCCTTGCCAAGAACCACAGAGGTACAGTGTCAATCTAGGGATTTGGTTCTTGGTGAAGCTGTGGTGTGTTCCCCCATAATTTACTGTAAATTTTTGTTCAGTGTCTGTCACACCCACTAAATTATAAGTTCTGAGAGAGCCAGAGTTATGCCTATCCCGATCAGCACTGCATGGCCTGACAAGGACTGTGTAATTGACAAATAGTTGCTGAATGAATCAATGTGGGAATGAATGAATAGATGACTACAAAACAGTCATCAGATCTACATTTGTTTATAAGCACAGGCTAAGTCTATATTGCAATGCTTACAGAAACTCACCTTTAAAGATTTTACAGTTGACTCTTGAACAACACGGGTTTGAACTGTGTGGGTCCATTTATACATAAATTATTTTCAATAAATACAGTTGATCTTTTATATTTACAGATTTTGCAGGGGATTCAACCAACTGCAGATTGAAACAGTATTTTTTATGTTTCCAGCTGCAGTTTCCCAACCACAGATTCCCAAATCTAGATGTAAGATACTGTTTTTGATCCTTGGTTGGTTGAACTTGCTGATGCAAAGGGCCAACTGTAGTTAAGTTTTGAGGATTCAAAAGTTATATGCCAATTTTCAACTGCATGGGGTTTGGTGCCCCTAACCCCTGCATTAGTCCATGGTCAATTTTACTTTAGGATATTTACTTATAATGGGTTTAAATGCAATAACTCCCATGGTATCTCATGTGGACATAAGAACACTCCTAGCTCAATGTCTGAAGCATTAGGGCTGTTTCTTCAGTCAGAACAATGGGGCTTTGTCCCAGAGGATGGACATTTAGAGAAAGTAAAGAAGGACAGCCTTGAAGATCTAAGATCATCCTCTTTTCCTGCCCTGTTCCTTTCCTTGTGGCTGCTTTTAGTGCTGCCTGCCCAGAGTCCAGCAGTGGCACTTCAGGGAAGATCTCATGTCATGGTTAACATTTGGTTCTTATCTTAGGTGGACTGGGAGTCAGGAAGTCTGAATTTCCATCCTTGTTTTGTTATTAGCTGTGTGATCTTAGGAGAATTACTTCACGTTTCTAAGTCTCTGTTTCATTATTTAAAAAATGAAAGAATGAGACCAAGAGTTTCTGACTCCTTTTCCCAGCTCTATTGTTTAACATTTCAGTGATATCTCATAACTGGGAATCAACAAAGACAGGTAGGCCCGAAGTTATGAAAAAGCTAGAACATGGTTTAAGCAAAACAAAACAAAAAATATATGCAATGGTTGGCAACTGAGTTTTGCCTACTTAAGTGATAGAATATCTTTGGAATTTCACAGAGGAAAAGAAAGAAATGTGTGTCTGCATAGGTTGTATGGTTTCTATAAAGTGAACTTAACTAATTTTAATCTCTGTTGAAAAAAGTTTTATATTTCCTTTTGCATTAGCTGGCGGATCTGCTGCATGATGTGTTCTTGTTCTTTTCCTTTCAATGTTCAAAGCCTTAAAAGTATGTCCTGAACTGTTCAAAATAGGCATCACATTATAATGGTGACTGCTACCTATCAGATATAAGAATCCAGATACCTCAATGCTTAAAACAGCAAATAAGTAATTTTCTCCCTGGCAGAATCTTTAAAATTCTTAGCTTCAATTTAAAGATCAATTCCTGTAAACTCAATCTTATTTAGGCCTAAGCACATGCAAGATTAATACTGACATTTTAAAGAGCTATAATTTGGGGTTCTAAGATCATCTTATGGTTAGCCCATGAAATCCGGAAATTGCTTTTTCTGGAGAGAAAGGAATTGAAGTGCATTCATGTGGCTATAGGATTTTTATTTTAACAGTACTCAGCCTCCTGCCAGTGTTGCTTTTAGAAGGGTTATTACCTGCATTGAGGCGAAGTGCCAGGTGGTTTACACATGTCATTCTATCTAGCTGTATGGGGATACGGCAGTATTTCAATGTCCCCCCGCTCCCAAACTCTAGGCTGTGCCCACTCCTCAAAGTGTCTACTGGTCAGCTTTTCTCCAAAGTGGTACGGAATACTGGGGCTGCATGAGAACTGTGTGTGCATGGCAGAGAGGGGAGTTAGCATGCATAATCAAGTATGAACCTTATGAGGTTCAGCTTTACTTCTTGTACTGAAGAAAACATAGGAAGAACGAAAAGTATTGATCATTCAGCAGTCTGTATTCACCTGCCATAGGATCCTGAGCTAAGCAAATGGCAGAGAATTCTATTCTGAAGCTTCATTACCCTTCATTGACTTGAAATGGAGCATGAGAAGGAGAGGCACATAGAAGTCTGTGGTGTGTGTGTGTGTGTGTGTGTGTGTGTGTGTGTGTGTGTGTATCCAGGCAAGGCTCACACTTTTGGATGGCCACCATTCATCCCAGAATTTCAAGAGCATGATGCCAAAAATGTGAGTATTTTAATACGTAGCAACATAGGAAATCCCTAGATGAAACTTAAAAGTACCAGGCTACATTCTTCTTCACCTTTAATGCAAAGCTACCACCTTTGTTGTAATCCACTGATTGTCAGAAACTTGGGCCACTTCAATTCTAGGTTATAAGTATTAGAGGAAGAGGACATGGTAGAAATCATATGGTATGTGCACCAAATAAACCAGTCTTTTAAGTCCTCAGAAAAATGGAATGAACTGATGGCCAAGACCGCTGAAGGGCTAAAGCAATGACCTTGTCCCTCCCATTAAAGTCTTTAAAAGCTTAACATAGTTTTTATTTTCAGCGTTAATTCAAATCTAAAAGTCTCTTTTCTTCCCCTTCCTTGAATTAGTTGTTCCAGGAGCATCTTCCCTGCTATTATTAGTGGGTAATTGCTTAACATTTTCTTGAGGTAATTAACCTTGCCTTTGAAATGAAAGAAATCCTTAAATTGAGCAATATGATGAAAGCCATTCTTTCATGTAATTTAGTTTCATCAGCCAATACCAGCCATTAAGTACATCAATTTCTAGCTCAAAAGCAGAGCTGAAGAATAAGCAGAGGCAATATTTTAAAGAAAAAACTCAAAGTCTTAACATTGTCAATCTCAATTTCTTCAGAACAGGGTTCCCCAGGGGGCAGCCTGATTGCAAGGAGCCAGCAGTTCTGTCCAAACTCCACAGCAACTTTACAGAGGGCATCTGTTAGCAAGAGTCCACGTCAAGCTGACAGCAGCAGGCTAGGTGCTGTACATGTACCTGAGACTCTGGAAGTTCACCAAGGACTTATAATTCTGTGTTCAATTTTAATTTCTCTTAACATTTTTAGAAAAATAAACCTGTTATCTTGCAAAGAGCTCTGATAGTCTACACAGTCTGTCCATCCCTGTCAGCATCTGTATGCATGTTTGTTTTGTAAGAACTGGGTAAGATTCTCCTTTAAGGTCACAGGTTTGAGGGTTGTGAGATCCCACAGACAACATGTTTGTTTTCCTGCCTCCACATAAGACTGTGCCCAACAGTTTTCAGACTGATGGATATCAGAATTTTCCTCTTCCTAAGAGAAAGATTTCCAAGATGGAGGCTAAACAACATCCCCTGGTATCTCGTTCCAAAGGTTGGTAAAGTTTTGTGCCAGCAAACCACTTTGTGGTTGCGTTAGACGCTTTTTGCCACCCTGCGGTTAGCTTGAAGTCGGTTTACCGCAGGGCTTTTATCACCCAGCGGCTGCATCTAGCTTTCTGGGTGACCCTGGCTGATACCCCAAACCAGAGGAAAGCCCTGAGGGGCTTTTTAAGGACCATCCAGAAACCCTCAGAGATTCAGGGGTCAGTTCCAAATCTACAGAAACAAAAATTTAAAAATAAATTAAAAAAAAAAAAGTGTGATGATTACTTTGGCGCCCTCTAGGGGCAGTTTATTGCCATTTTGTATATTGTGAAATAGTACAATTGGGGAACTTTATATCAATATAGAAACAAACATCTTGTTAGTGATTTCCTCATATGGCTTACCAATACCCTTTTCTACATTCTTTTTGTTGATTATTTTACATGACCACAGGATCCCTTTTCTCATGGAAACTTCATCATAAAATCCTGTACCCAAGTGGGAGGAAAACCAACAACAACAAAATTAAAACCAGAGATTTCGATTGTGTCTATCAGTTCTGTTTACTTTGATGCAAGCATTGAAGGCAGCTCTTCAGCTATCCTTTTTAAATGTTTCCCATTCACAAACATATCATTTGAGCTGGTTTTAGCCCGCTTTAACAAATAGGGGAACTCTGGTATGATGCATGGTATTTGAGAACATGGATTTAGAATCTGACTGACTGTAACTCCCAGACCACTACTTACTGGCTTTGGGTAAGTTACTTAACCTCTCTGTGCCTTGGTTCCCTTAAATGTAAAACAGGTCAAAAAAGAGGACTTTCCTCAAAAGACTGCCGTGAGGATTAAAAAAAAAAAAATGTCTATTAAGCAAGTTACCATCCTTCACATATATCATGTGTTTCTCTAAACTTTAGGCAGGTGAGTGGAGAAGGCTCAGGAATCCCATAAAAAGGCATTCAGCTCCTAGTGTTGTTGAAGGCATTAAATTAGTGAATGGGGGCAAAACACTAGAATGCTTAGCACCTAACTAAACGCTTGAAATTTTTTGCTGCTCTTGTTTTTCTTGTTGATGTCTCTGATTACAGTTGGACAAACTAAAACATAGAGGTTAAATAACTTGCTTAGGAAACAAACAATCAGCAGGTGGTAGAGTTGGCAATCTGCTTCCTTGGCCCATGCTCTTTACCACTGTTACTGTCACTATTATTTTGACAGGAAAAATAAGTTTCAAGTAGGTTTGATGTCACCTTACTGGAGAGAAGTTTCTAATTCATAAACTTGCAAAGCAGACACTCTGTAGCACATTCAGACTAAAAATTTAACTACCCATTAACCAGACTTCTGGTGGCAGAAGACAGAAATCCTCAGCTGTTTTATAGAAAGAGGGCATTTTCCTCAAGCTAAAATCATGGTTGGCCTGGGTTAGGGGAGACAATTGATAAGAATTTGAAGAGGAAGTATCCTGAGGGGAGGAGGAACGTGTTTTTCTGGAGTCTTCTTTGAGTTGAACTGGGTGGAATGCCTGATGTAATGCCCCTACCTTTCTCTAGAGAAGGATCTAAGCCACTTCAGTTTCTGACTGGGTAGACCAGGAATATCTCTTCTAATGGATGCTTCCTACTCTGAGTAGTGTCCCAAGCACTTTCATAATTTCTACTGAACTTGAATAGAGTCATTAGAGTGTTCCTAATGTTGTTATAATAAATGTGCTTGCTGACCTATGGTTTGTTTGTTTTTTTTTTCCAGCTATCTTTGTTAGCATGTCACCAGCTCTGCTGAAGACTTCACAGTCTTCCCAAGTCAAAGATTTCCCATTGATTTTAGCTTCCGAAAAACACATTTTCAGTGGGACAATGAAGCACTTATCACCATATTTCTACCGTTGGCTACATCTCCTGCTAGGCAGCTTACTGTCTACAAGTGCTGAGGCTGTGGAAATTCAAATCTCTGAGGTCGTTTAATTTTCCCTGAGGGCAGAAAGCTGAGAGAAGATAGTTTGTTGTTTTAGAGAAGACACTCACTCACTCCTTAGACATTTTCTAGCTATTGGGCAAGAAAAAAAAATGTATTAAAAAATACTAAGTTTTTCTGATGTTGAGGTGTAAAAAATATATGTATATATATTTTTAAAAGGTGCTTTCCTCATAGGTGTAGCTGAGATGTATGCTTACCTTTGAGTTCGATTTGACATGAGACGTTCTAGTACATTTTCCTACCCTTTAGATAGGCAAAGTATTAAAATACTTTATAAGTCAGTTTACTCTTTTATTCACTTGCTATATAAGGAGAGAGGCCTACTGATATTCAAATAAAATTCCCTGAAAAAAAAAATGTTTTCTTGGAAGTGCTACCTAGATAAGGAGAAAAAGTTTTCAGGTTGAATATTAGTCTTGAAGATTCTTAAAGATTATACTGCCTGAAAGTTGTCACTCCCAGATAATCACTATTAATAGTAGAAGCTACTTAGCATTGATATTGGTCTGTGAAAACCTTAAATGCTGTATGTCAGCACATAGATGGTCTCTCAGGTGTGGTACTGTTCTCATTAACAGATGGAAAATCTAAGTTTGCAAAGATATCTGTCTCTCTAAACAGCCCAGAATAAATCACTCAATGGAGATGGAAGAAAATACATATCTGTCAGTTCTCAGCCCTGTATCTTTTAATATGCAAAACAATTTCAAGTATAGGGTTGATAAGTGTGGCCCTACACAATATAATTAGCTCCTGAGAAGTGGGGATTCATGATATTAGTATATTCATTTATTAATTTGAAACTAATATAAAATAATAAAAAATACATAATTTAAAAAAATATTAAAGAATGGTGAATATGAAAAGTGGTGAAGGTGGGAGAAGACTGGATTTATACAATGTTTTGCTGCTTTTCTATGGCATAAAAATGTACTTCCCCTATACCAGCCCCACCTTTTGATTGTTTCCTGAAAGAATGAGTAAAGATATGAATTAGTTCAAATTACATTTTGATTGCTTGTTGGACTGTTTCCTATACGAGATGGGATCATGATACTTCAGGGCCTTATGTCTGTCTGGCACAAGCTTTTTCTGTCTCTGAAATAACCACATGCATTGGGGTGTTTCAGCATGGAAACATTCTCACTGGAAACGGGGAAATAGGAGCGATTCTCGAGTCTGGAGAATGAGAGTAGCATCCTGTTTGAGGAAAGAAGCATGAGTCATCACTCCTCCCACACATTAGAACTGACACTCCTTTTGCCCCCTCTACGCTTTCCTCGCCCACCGTCTAGCCTCCACTCTAGCTGTGGCTTTTCAGAGCCTTACACTCGAGGCTGCCTGCAGAAAACCTTCGGTGCCTATCTATGTCCTGCTTCCTTTTCGAGTTCCAGGCTGAGAATGAACCTTTGTCTTCCAAATTACCTCCACCTCCAACTCTTTGTGTTCCATAAATACTCCCAAACTCTCTTGATGTCTTAACTATCTCCTGGGAAATGGAGTATCTCCAAACTTTTAATTAGCCAACTAGGTGATGATACCCTAGCTAACAGAGGTTCTTCAGGATAAGGCACGGGTATGAGTATAGGCAGTGAATGTTTCAGTGTGTAATTTAGGGTCCCTCTAGGACATCCAAATAGAACTGTTCAGTAGGCAAATTTCCTTATCTCCTATCCCACCCTTCCTTTTACTGAGAGATGAAGTTAAGACAGAACAGACACCACACAAGGACCTGAAGGAAGAGGAAGACAGCAGTGTCAATGCACACTCCTTACCCCAGCCAAGAAGGATAATAAGTGGAGGGAAAGGAGGGGGTTGGGGGAGTAAAGAGAGTTTGTGACCCTGGCCTCTCTGCTCCATGAAAGAGGTCCTTGCTCTCTAACATTTTCTTCATATTGCCTAAGAGTCTACTAAGTAGAGATGCATTTGGGTTAATATTCATGTATCCCAGAATAATTAAGGAGAGGGACCATCATTCTTTCATCTCTTCCAATTAATTGGTTTAATAAACATTTGTTTTCTTTTTTGCTTTATCAAGGTTTTTGAGAGAATGGGAACAGAACCACTTTTGAGACCTTAGATTATAAAGACAAGCACAATATTGGTTTGGAGGGATAAACAGTAATTTAAATGGAAAGAATGCTGACAATTTTTGTTCTGGTCTCAGTCCAGGGTTATGCTGCCAAAGGAAGGCCAGGCCAGTGATGTGAACCCTGCGTCCAAGCCCTGCCCTCGGGCATCACCTCCAGGGTTTCCAAAGTTCCAATCAGAATTCTCTCAGTCTAGAGTCTGCCTATTCACTCTGAGTTAGTCCTAGATGTTGGTAAAAAAAAAAACACCACAAATGCCCATGCGTGTCCCCCTATTTATCCTGGGATATGTTTTCAAATTATATCCAGCTTATAGTGGCACCAAGAAGCATTCTATTCTCTCCCATCTTCAAGGTCAAGAATTTGATTCCCATTTGCTGAGAAAGCCAGACTTCTCCTAGGAAGAAAATATCTTTGTCAGAGAAGTCTGTGTCAGATTATTTCATCTGTTAACAGCAGAACCAGAAGATAATAAGGACTATTTGACAGAGACTCACATTGACAAATGGTACATATTTTTGAACTCATTTCAAAGTACAAACTCCTATTTCATTTCATTTTCTAAAGCTCTGAATAACTTATAGACAATTTAATTGCCTGTATTTGGGATAAGGAATTCCTAAAATGCTGAGTATAATATTTAGATTTAAAGAAAAAGACACCATAATAGAGGCCATTGTTCAAGTAAATAGAGACAGGTTCATGTATTTCAAACCTTGGATAAAATATAAAGAAGATTATTAAACTCTAATTTGAAAGAATTCCACTGAAAGACCCAGAAAATAGTCTACTATGAGAATATGAGACAGAATTATAATATTTACTGGGCAATTGTTTGCTAAGAAGCATTTATTTTATATCACTTTTTAACAAGACTGAACTGTCAAACTGTTTAAAATTCCACTGGAAAAAAAATTTGGATTAATTTTGAAGTGTTTACTCTTTTATCCTCCCCTGTATATTAGATTACTCATGGAAGACAATGGAAAGAATTTGAGAAATGCTAGTTTTAGCAGTAACTCAGACTGGATTTTAGAAATATTATAGACTATGTAAACGAAAGCGACTTTTAGATATATATTAACATAGCTGCAATACTACTGGTGCCATGCAAGGCACAAAAAATGAGAAATTCTAGTACTACCAACAGAGACATTCCTTTGGAAGATGATGGTACCAGTTAAACATTCTCCCCATATAATGACCATGCTTTCATAGGAAAAAAAATTCTTGTTCATCTAGTTTTGCTAAATACCATTGTTAATTTCTATAGTTATAATTCATAACCCATGTTACAATATATGACCTTTTAAAGTCATTTTGGAACTATAGAATTATTACATGGAATTACCTATGAAGCTATTGCAATTTTATATATACTAGATCATTCACTAAATGTATATTCATGTAAAAGCCTGTTCAGAACGAGGATGAACTGTTCTTGATATTACAATCACTTTTGATTAGTCACTCTAATAACTAATGGGCATTTTCACCTTTTTTTCTGTAATATCTGAGTTCCAGAGACATAGAAACCTATAATGATGCAGCAGTTCTTAGCTGCATGAGGGTCACCTGGCGGACTTGTAACCATGAATTGCTGAGTCCCAGTCCCAGTTTCTGACTCAGTACAACTACGATGGGGAAGAGAATACATTTCTAACAAGTTCCACACGATGCTGATGCTGGTTTCCCAGAGACTACACTTTGAGAACCATGGCAATAAAGGAATCTGGCTAGGAGAGCTAAAAAGCAAATTTAAGAGAAAATCTTTACATATAGGTCAGGCTGGTCTTGTTCTAAACTTTCCCCTAAGGCTCAGCCTCTCTGTGGCCTCCCACCTCTGCACAGAACCCTCTGCCTCCTGCTTTTCCACCTCTTGTTCCTTACCTCTAGTTCTCAAAAGTACTTGCAGATCTTGCTATTTTAATTTATCCTAAAATGTAAATTAATCATAGCAGTTAATTTTCTTACGAACCATTAAATTTTAAACATGAATCAAAACTTTATACCCAAGAAATGAAATTCAGACATGAAAAGGCATTAATTTTAAGTAGAAACAACTTTGCTATAGTTCTACTCTAGCCTATATTACACCAGAGTGATCTGAAAAAGCCAAATCTTTTCATGCTACTTTCTTGCTCAAAGTCTTCAGTGACTACTCTTCTCCTACAGGCAAATTTTAAATACTTAGCAACACTTCCAGGCCTTTAAATATAGGCCACTGCTTGTTTGCTCAATCTCATCAGCCACCTCCTCCTCCTTCTACTTTAAATATAATTCTGAACTACTCCAAATTTTCTAAAAATGTTCTCTTATCAAGATCAGCTACATAGTTTTCAGGACCCAGTAAAATATAAAAATGCAGGGCCCTTTGATGAAAATGTATTAAAGAATTTCAAGACGGCAAAAGTAGAGCATTCATCTAAGTACAGAGGCGTCTAAGCATGAGGCCTGTGTGACAGCAGGTGACAGGCCCATGAAGTGGCCCTGACTGTTCTAAGATGATAACCTATAAGTCCCCTGTTTTGGGGCAACACAAAGAAACCAGTCAAAAAAATTGTATTTTCTTTTGCTCTGAATTAGTATCTTTAGATTTGTTGAACTTCAAATGCAGAAAAGCACTCGAGGTTCGCCATGCATTTGTTCATTTTCCAGGAAAACATTTGCATAGCCAGAGAGTGCAACATATTGCCTTGACTCTGGCACTGCTTATTCTCCTTAATAACCTCTATAGTTTCTCCCTCTGTAGTACTTTGCAAGCTTCTGTTCCCTCCTCCTAGAACACCATTCACCTATTTCTCATCTGATAAACTCCTATTCAACCATTAGTGCCTCAGCCCAGGCTCCCTCTCCCACCGTGAGTTCTTTACAACACCTCAGAGCATTTCTAGGCATAAGTGCCTCTTTTGCATGCTAGGGATTAATTTACTGAGTCTTAATCTTGTTTGCATGAATATCTTATTTACTAGACTCTAAGCTCTTTCAAGGCATCCATAGTGCTTTCGTCTTTTTATCTGCACAGTATCTGGTCTGAAGGAGGGACTCAAAAAATGTTTGTTAAATAAAAGAAGAGGTGGCCATGCATTCTAACATTTTCATTAATTTGAAAATCATTATTTGGAAGAAAAACATTTCTAAAGCTAAGAGGTAGCTGAAATGTGATTCAGTCTTACGAAATTAGTAGGTAAGTTTGTACATCTACTCCTAGTTCCCACAAAGGTAGGATACTCTAGGTAAAGAAATGAATTCCTTGGTCTTATAAACATTATCAAAGAGGGCTTGATCCCCAGAGGAATCTAATACATGGGAGGATTTGCGAGAATTGTCAAAAATCTCTTTCTTACATTGGTTTCATATGGGGACTTTTATTCTTAACTCAAAATCAGGAACTGTTTGAGGTCTACAGTCAGTTTTCCAGAGCTGATGATCTAGTCTGTGGTTGATTTAGGTCCTTTGAATCTCTTCCTCCTTCGTGACTTCTGAGTATTTTCACTGTTGCTCTACCATGGGTGGGTGGAGAATGAGCTAAAATTCCAACCAATAAAGTCTGCTTTTTGTAAATTTATGGTTTATCTATTAATTTCACATACCCAAGCTATCTTCATCCCAGCTGACACACATAAAATTTGAGCATTGGCAGGATATCATATTTACTTAGGTAATTTTCTCCAATTTGCATGTACTATTCTGGTCACATTTTAAGAGAAAATTCAAGAAGCTTTTTTTATCCCTCAGTATAATCTTTATATGTATCTTGTCCTTACAATCAGTCTAGGATTGAAGCAGCATGCAGTATCCAGTTGGTTTTTTCTGGCCAAGCTATGTAAAAAAGAGAGTTAGTTGTTCCTGACTTTCTCCCTAGATTACTGCTTCTCAGTCTTTCTTTACTTGTTTTCCTTCTCTCTTGAAGCTGGTAGGCTTTTCCTCCATCAAGGTGCCTCCAACTCTGTGAACAAAGGGTGAGCTGGGACAAAATGTGGTCAGGTCTGGATTTAAACCTCAAAAGGCAAGAAAATTGCCAACAGGTTAAATACATCTTCAGACAGGTATGTTTGGCCACCTGCTCTCAAAGCAAATCCCCAGTTGCCTAAACCAAGCCATTAGTTATGGAGTAGCATAAAGCACATGAGAAAGTCAGGATTAAACCAGAAACTTGTTTTGATAGCAGGGCAACTATATCTATCTCTTGGTTAATGGTTCAGTTTTACTTTCAACCTGTTCGGGTGGGTTTCTTATTTATTCTTTCACTCTGAGTTTTATCAAATGTGCATTCCCAAATCCAAGTCCTGTTTGTGTGGATACTTAATTTATCTAGGAGCCTTACAAGTTGTTCTTCTAGACTTAGAATCTGGATTCTCGGGTTGGCAGGTAGTTCAACAGGTTATAAAGTGTGTCCCCATCTTACACCTGAATCTGCTCTACCTCTGCCATTCCCAGGGTGTGTATTATCTTTGCCTAAACACTACCAGGGATGGAAAATTAACTGCTGCCCAAGGTCACCCACTAAATTATTGAGCAGCAACATTAGAAGAAATATCTTCATGAACCAGATGTCAGCTAAAGTCAACTTTCCCTTTCAGGTTTAAATGAGATTGTTTTGAATTCTCCTGCTTTATGAGGTAAGCCATGTAGCAACTTTTTCAATTTCTGTAATCTTTGACACACAGGCAGGAGGATGTTCATAAATGTCCTCACCACCTGGGGCTAATGCCAAATCATTCCATTTATAGACCTTCTCTTATGGATAGATAATAAGCACCACCTTTTATTCTCTGACTGCTCTCCCTTCTATTGTCAGCTTTTCCTCCACATTAAGCTGTCCTCTTCTTCCTGTTGGCACATACCACTGGAGTGTCTCAAGTACCGAGCTGTGTAAGTGTGTGGGATGTACTATTACAGCAATTGGTTCAATTGCTGGAGTTTACAGTGCAACAACCAAATGAATTATGATTAAATAGTAGATATTTCTATTCTTCAAAACCTCTCAGCCACCATATCACCAGGGACTTCTCTCCCTGACCACTTTTTTCTGTAGCTTCCTTCTCCTACCATGGTGCTTGGTCTTTCTCTTCTTTCAATGCCTTACCCCTTCTGTCTAATTTTTAGCTTATATCCCAAATTTCAGTTAACTTCCTCTGTAGAGAAATTTGGTTTTGCTTTTGTCATCTCCTAGACTTGACCTTGGGATCTGATGTCTCACACTCATGGTAGTTTAGCAATGTGTTTTCCTGAATATAGTTTACTCCCTAGAAGTTTTGTGCCAGATGTTACCCTGTCCCCATGTTGTTACAGAAAGCCCGGCTCTGACTCTCATCACTTTCATTCAGTTCATTACAACTGCTCTCTCTTGGAGTTATTGCTATAGATGGAATCTATAGGCTCTGGGATTTGATGGCAGTCGAATCCCAAATCTCCTACTCATGAGTTCTGTGACACCTTCTGTGCTACATTTTTGAGGAAACCCCATTTCACAGCTCTGAAATGATGAGAATTACACTATCCAAAGGATTCGTGAAGAATTTGATTAAATTATACAGTGTCTGGCATATAGTAGACACTCAACATATTTTATTTCCTTTAGTTAAAATAAAATTAGGTGGAGACCAGGCTTGAAATCTCTGAAGCAGACAAAACCATTTAAACCACATAAGCAAAACTAAATCCAGCTTATTTTATGAAGCATGACTTAACTTGGTTATTTCTTATAAATGTCTCTGATAATCATAAAAGAAGCTTAAGTCATCTTTCTTAAATGGTATGAAATAATCACTTTTAACGAATCCCCTGCCGTCTGGAAACCCCCACTGTAATAAACAACATCATAAAGGTCAAACATCTTCTTCATTTTTACTTTATAAGCCATCTTGTAACATCATGCCTCTGAGGTTCATACCACTTCTTGTTTGAAGTATCTGTGTCCCCGAACATTTTGTTTCTCACTTAATAAAATATTTATATCAAGTGACACTCTCTTAAATTTTCTTTAACACTTCCCTTGTCCCTCAGCCTCAGTCTTCAGCACTGCTGTGAATGAACTTCCCCAGCCTGGTTGGATCCTTGTTTGCATTGACCTTTGACTCCTACCTGTTGATATTGTGTCTCTCCTGGGCATTTAATCTAGTCCCTGCTTTTGTCTCCCACTTTGGCTTTCATTACCCTACGTTCCCAATATCTAGAACCACTTAGTGTTCCCAAACTTACACTTTCTCACTTCTAGAGTTTTGCAATACTATTTTCTACTTTTTTTGGATGGGCAGCTTCTACTCAGGTCTCACTTAAATATCACCCTCTCTTCCAGAAAGTCATCTCTGATCCCCCAAGACCAAGTTAGATGTCACTACTATCTGTTCTTATAGCACCCTGTGATTATCACTCATTACTGCTCTTCCCTACAGATTGTAAGCTTTCTGATGCAGAGGGAGACTCCCTTAAAGTTTTATCCCTAGGCAATGGCATGTAGCAATCCTTCAAGATTGTAAGTAGTTGAATAAATGCATCCTGCCTTGCCTCCATGTTATGTCTGCTTAAAAACCATCTTCTTTTCTTTTTGCCATCACTACCCCTCAACTATGTGTACATTACCATTAGAGTTATTTCTCCAAGCAATAAAGAATTGATGAAAAAGAGAAAATGTAAGGTCTATACTTATCTTTCATAAAAGAAGTTGTATGGCATAGCTGAGATGACCAGATTTTAGTAAATGCAGGTAAAGAATAATAAACTGCAAAAAAGTCTGGTGAATGGGAACCTAGATGCTCTAATTAAATAGCATTTGACAAAATAATAGATAACTGTGAAAGAGAACATATTTAAAGCATCTTCTCATGGAAAAGACAAATTTCTGGACATAATGATGAAGGAGGTTTTATGTTCATGCACACAACATGGCACATTATCTTTGTTGTGGTCTGTGGTTAACAAGTACTTGTATTTGCAGAAAATAAAGACATTTCTCTTTCTGTTCCTCTCTTTGTTAGCCTATATGATCCCCATGCTGACTAAATTGGAAATAACTTCAGATATGATTGGCATTAAGTCATGGCTCATGAATATAACTGAGCTGTTCTGCCCTAGTAGTTCTTAGACCAACACTGGAAATATTTCTGAGTGCAACTAGGATGGCTGCAATCACCATGAAGATGCAGGAGAACTTGTCCGAGATGATTAATGGAAATGCTGACTGTCATATCTCCTTTCTGGCATCTGACAAGTAGCCTCTCCATACCCCTGAAAAATAGATCAGACATACCATGATAGTTCTCACAGCCAAATATCACTAATGCACAATATTTAAAAATTTTTAATGCATAAATAAAATATCTTGGAACACATTCTCTGTTTTGGTTCTTTTAAATATATAAAATTTCAAACAGAAGTCTTAAATGTAAAATACTAGTAATAAAATTGGTACTAAGTGAAGATGATGATTTTTATGATTTACCGATTTAACATATAGGTTATTTGAATCTCAAAACTAACTCTGTCTCTTATGTGGTGAGAGTCCCAGGATGGAGGTTAATAGGGAACGCACCCCTGCCAGCTCAGCCAGGCAGATGCTCCAGAATGTACACTTCATTCAGACTTAGGCATTCCTTTGGCCTGGAGAAAGAGCTGTAGGATTTCACTGGCATTTCCATATCAGAAAGGAATGCTAAGAGAAAGCATCATATTTGAACTGCTTGAAGGGACTGCTCTGTAAGTGGTTTTAGGCAAGTTATTTGTCTCTTTGAGGCTCAGATGCTCATTTGCGTGAAAAGTATAAAAATAAATACCAGTATTAGTTAGAAAACAGATCTGGCTATTGTAACAAAAGTCAAAATAATTTTGGTTTAGAAGAAGCAGGAGTTTATTTCTCACACATGATATAGTCTGAACACAACCAGTACAGATCTGAGAGGGCAGCCCAACAGTTTTGAGACTAGACTCCACCAATTCTTTTTGCATTTTCAACACTCAGCTTTCATCTTGGACTAAATTTTCTGTTTCCAACTCCTGCCTTCCAGCCAGTGGAAAACGAGAAGGAAAGGGCCAGGGCATAATCCTTCCCTTTTTAAAGGCATGAACCACAAGTTGTTTATGGGCTCCTTTGCTCACATCCAATTGGGTAGCGTGGAGTCATGTGGTCACATCGGTGTGTAAGACAAGCTAGAAGAGTCTTTAGCTGGGATGCCATGCACCCCGCCAGATGCAGGACTTAACTTACTAACAGAGTGTGAGAATACATACTCAAGGACAGCCGGCAATTATCCTTAGGATCCTCTGTGATCTGCTAAAATAATATAGGTAAGACATTTGACACAAAGTCAACATTTAATTAGTGGTAGTTAACATGTTTTTTGTAATAAGCAGAATTTAAATGTCAATTTGATTTCATCTTTGATAAAGAGAAAAAAGAAAAGGGTATGTGTAACTCCACACAGAGACTCACAATGTAGGTCAGATTAAGCATGACTGAGATTTGAAGTTAGACTAACTCTCACTGCATCGGCCTCCTGGCCCTTCTCGGTTTTAGGTAGTAAAGGCTTCTTCCATGGGCCCAGGCTCACCCAGTTGCTCAACCAATCCTGATCAGGTCATCAGTACTGGGCAATCTAACAGCTCTATGCTTTGAATCTGGAGTATTTTGGGTGAATCTAAATTGCTGTTCTCCTTTAATACCAAATTCATTTTTTTAGTTCGTATATCTGAGCTCCTGTTACACTTCTTCCCCTATCCACTTGTCAAACCATACCTCATAATCAAGCCTACTCAAAACAAGGGAAGGTTACCCACAACCCTTGTATGCACTGCTATACTACTGTCCTTACCTTCCACACAGGGATTTTTTTCTCTAAATTATAAGAAAAGGGGAGGAGATGGGAAAGGAAGGGAAGGGAGGGAGAGAAGGGTAGAGGCAATCAGAAACTGAGATAGTAGGAAACTATACCAGAGGAAGATGTATGTAGATGGAAACCAAGATAACAGATGCATGGAAGTGAGATTCTTCAGTAGTAAGTGGCCACATGGCAGCGCTCCATGAGCTCTAGATCACAATTATAAGAAAACATATGACTATTCCTACTATATTGGGGTGAAGGATTATGGGTGGTGGGAAGGGGAAGGAGGATGATTCATGCATCATTACATGCTCCAATGGCTCCCACATTCAGCAGGACATCCGAGAAATAAGAAATACATACCCATAAATCTGAGTGAAAAATTGCTGGACCATCTGGCAAAATAACTTTCTAAGATATCTCACTGACAACTAGAAAATTTTCTCCTTAATCTGTGGAGGAGTCCCCTGTAGGTATGTAAAGGAATAATATTATACAATAGGTGCCTTTGGGCTTTCTCTGTCAGTATGCAATAGTTCGACCAATTAGAATAGGAATCAAGAAGAGAAATCTCCCATACTAATAGCAAGAATCTAACTAATTTAACAAATTTAATATGAGAACTTCAAGAGATTTTATTGGCAATCCAAACACAATATTTCATAGTAGTGAAAGCTATGGTCCTGTCTAACTCATATGGTCAATAGTGGCAGAGCCAAAACTAAGATCTAAGTACTGGGGGCTCCTGGTCCAGTGAACCTTTTCAGGTACTTTTTGATATCAGAGAAATCCATTATTCTAAGAAGAAAATATCCCTGTGGGAAATCATCAATAGGTTCTTAAAACCATTTTTATCAAAAAGGACAAGACCCAAAATAGTGAAACAAATTCTAAGTATATCAAAAATGTCATCTAATGTTGTATAATGACTACATTCCTGAAGAGATTGCAGAGTGACAAATAATCTCAAACAAATGTTTGGTACTGGGTGCACACTTCATGAGTGGCTTTAGAGGAAATGTTGATTCAAGAATGCAGCAGAGACTGGTGGCCTAAATCTGCTGAGAATGAGGAAAATCCTGTTAAAAGACTGAAGCAGAGAAGGAGGTAAATGTTTAGAAAACAAAACTCTCTACCTGAGTGAAACAATACAGACCAACTAGACCCAAGAGATGCTCCTGTTTAGTGAAGAGCTTCTCTATTTGACTCAGAACAGACTGGCAGGGATCAGAGTGCAAGAAGGCGGGAGAGCAGCGGTCAGAACTTCCCCGTCAGCATTTAAAGTGGATAGGAGCTGGTGGGTGGTTGGGGGCTCTCGAGGCAAATGGTTGAGGTAAAAAGTGCACTGCACAAAGATACAGAGAACTTGGGCTCCAGTCCTAGCTCTGTCACTAGTTGCCACCTTGGGCAAGTTACATCACCTCTCTGGATGAACTACAGTTTCCTCTTCTGTAAGCAGAGGGGTTGCACTATAACTTTGAGTTCTAAAATTCTTTTTTCCAGGGATCAATACTCAGCCTCCAGTAATGGTCCCCACCCCGAGGCAATGTGGCCTCTCAGGGGACATTGGGCAGTGTCACACTTATCACACAGAGAGGAAGGTACTACTGCTCCTGACATCTGGTGGGTAAAGAACAGAGATGCTACTAAATATCTGAAAATACACAGGACAGCCCCCTACCCACAATGAAGAAGTATCCAAGCCCAAAACGTCAATAGTGCCAAAATTGAAAAACACTAACTGAAAGGAAAATATAATAATGAACTAATTTAAGTCGATTATTGTCATGTCGCCAGATCTTTTGTAAAAGAGAGTTTGAACATCTCAATTTATGTAAAATATTCCAAATTTAAAATACAGCACACACCACTTTTTCTTTCTCTTCCTCTCTTCCTTCCTTCCTTCCTTTCTCTCTTTCTTTCTTTCTTTCTTTCTTTCTTTCTTTCTTTCTTTCTTTCTTTCTTTCTTTCTTTCTTTCTTTCTTTCTTTCTTTCTTTCTTTCTTTCTTTCTTTTTCTTTCTTTCTTTCTTTCTTTTTTCTTTCTTTCTTTCTTTCTTTCTTTCTTTTTTTCTTTCTTTTTTCTTTCTTTCTTTTTTTCTCTCTTTCTTTCTTTCTTTCTTTCTTTCTTTCTTTCTTTCTTTCTTTCTTTCTTTCTTTCTTTCTTTTTCTTTCTCTCTCTTTCTCTCTCTCTTTCTCTCTTTCTTTCTCTCTCTTTCTCTCTCTCTCTTTCTTTTTCTTTCTTTCTCTTTCTTTCTCTTTCTCTCTCTCTCTCTTTCTTTCTTTCTTTGGTTCTTTCTTTGGTTCTTTCTTTTTTTCTTTCTTTCTTTCTCTTTCTTTTGTTCTTTTTTATAAAAAATTCAACTGGCCAAATAAAACATGGCTTCAGGACAAATCTTGTCTGCAGGCTGTCAATTTGTCAAATTTTATTTAGCTATATACTGTCCAAGTAATTAGTGTAGTTTAGCTGAAAGAGCAGATTCTTCCCTCTGCATCTGGTTATCTGAACCAGAGCTAAGCAGGTCAAGGTTAATTCATGTGTTCACATGTGTGTGTGATATAGTGGGAAAAATTTTAAATGAGGTGTCCAGAGACATTATCATTTACCATCTTTGTAACTTTGGGGTAAGAGTTATTAAGTCTCCAAATAATAGGGCCTCCAGTTTCCAGGAGTGTATCAATATCCTTACTGCCTATTTCTCCAAATTGTCACAAAATAATAGTATCTTGGAGCTGGAAAAAAACTTTGGAAATTACCTGACACATAATTATGCCCAAATAAGCACTCTGACTTTGCCCTGGAACTCAGTCAGTCAATAAGAGGACTGGGGCTTAAAAGCCAGGTGTATTATTACTCCTTATCCCGAGTTGTCTAAAGAGAGTGAGAGGAGGAGGGTGGTTTGGGAAGAGTGCCAGATATGTCTCCCTGACATACACTCTTCCAGATGTCGTGCATCAATGACTGAACAGCACCAGATGTGATCCTAGAATGAAACGAGAGGGGATGTGAAAGCTGTAAAATGTTACCCTGCCCCCGAATGTAAGGTTGATATTAGTATTAATTTGCATCTGATGTATGACCACAGACAGCTCTCTGGCCAATGGCAATGCTGGTGCCTAATGTTGGTCAGAAGGAGGCCAGAGCCAAAGCATGTGACTGGCTCGGCATTGACACTTGACCACTCCTAGAAAACTCTGCAAAAGCAGATCAGTACCATCAGTGTGGCTGCTGAAAGGCAGTACTGTTACAATGCCATCGGGACAGAAAGTGCAGTTAAGTTGCCATTATGTATGAATGGGAGCTAGTGACATCAGAAAATAAATCTTTAAGCCTAATTAATCTTGGTTTATAAGCATCAAAAACTCTACCCATTACATGTCTTCTCTAAGCACTTCCCATACTTCTACTGCCTGAGACTTTGTTCCTTTACTGCCTCCTACTGGGGTCTTGCCCCATTTGCCCTCTGCTCATCTAAGAGCCTCATCTCTTGAGAGGCAGGACACCAGGGCTCCTTTGAGACTTTACCCTAATGCAGAGTGTAATCATCTTGTTAATGCAGCCAGCTCTCCTGTGTTAGATCGGGTCAGGGTCTGACCACCACAGTCTGCCCTGATCCAGGCTAAGCCAACTGCTATCCTGCTATGGGCTTTACTTTTTTGGAGTCAATCCATCTTTCCTTAGTATGCTTACTGTGGTTACATGGGAGAGGCCCAGGTTTCTGCATCAACAGTCAGAGTTTGTTTTCTTTTTCCTTAAATATCATGCCTACTTAATGCTAAAATGTCTCCTAAGTCCACTGTGATCATTGCTACCAGTTGTGTTGTCTGTGCAATGGATGAGACACAACATGCCTCTGCAACTGCTGCCATGTATGTACTCGGCCGCTCCAGCAGGTTTGATACTTTTTAGTGTAATGATAGTTTTCATTATTTCCAGAATGTAATTATAAATACATGTTTGCCTTAGAACCAGCTTGATATTTCGACTTTTCTATTAATATGACACTGTATTTTTTGAAATGTGTGTGTCATCCTTTCCTTAAAACTCCCCATTAGGCTTTCCAGGCAGTATCTTCCTCTCTAATTTTCTTTAATTCTTATGTCATATCATTCTTTGGGGCCTTTCAACTCTCTCTTATTGTTTCTTATTCATTTATATGTGATTACAAGTTCCTTGAAGGAAGAAGATTCACCCATTCTTTGTTTACCCAATGTAATGATCAACCTGGCAAAATAATCAATACTTCTATTATTTTCATCCCCATTATATAGCCCAGTGTTTTTTATTTATGAGATTCCCCAAAAGAGTTCATAGTTGTTGGCACTATTAGAGCTTAGGGCATAATAAATAGTACTTTGCCTCCCTATAAGAGTGATGAAGATTTTGAAAAAATGAGACACAGGAGTAGCAGAGAGATGAAGTCTGAGTTATTAAAGATTAAGTTGGACGGTAGAGCTCAGAGCGAGAGGCAGCAGAGTGTCCTGGTGTTGAACAGTGTGTAGTGTTGAGCTGGGTAGGCCTCCTCCAAGTAGAGAAGCCTGCAGTCAGCAGCAGTGGAAACTGAGTTCTCAGTAGAAAGCTCACTCCCAAATGGAAGAAAGACAGAATTATTTATCTCAATTATATTTAGCTATAAGTTACCAATCTGAAAATCAGTTTAGCTGGCTTGAGGCAAAGTGAGTAAAGGGGCAGAGAGAAACTAGGAGTTAGAATTTTAAGTTCCCTCTGTATGAAAGATGACATGAGAAGTAGGGGAGAATTGTCTTCCCTTAACAATTATTTTTAATGATGGTAAGGTAACATCCAAGCTATTTTCTCAAACACATTTATCAAATTTTGAAAATGCCTCCTTCAAGCTCTGCCCAAATCCTATTATAAGTCAGACCCAAATCCCTATTCAGATTGTCTATTTCTTCTTTGTGGGTTTTGGCAAATTGTATCTTTTAGAGAGTTGGTCCATTTTAACTAGGTTGCCAAATTTGTGCACATAGAGTTATTTATAGTATTCCTTTATTACTCTTTTAATATCCATAGGATCTGTAGTGTTGTTTCTGCTTTCATTTTTTATATTAGCATTTTGTGTCCTCTCTTTTTCTTAGTTATCCTGACTATAAGCTCATTGATTTTCTTGATCTTTTAAAAATAATCACCTATTGATTTCCTGTTTTTGATTTCTTTGATTTCTGTCCTAATCTTTATTATTTCTTTTCTTCTGCTTGTTTTGGATTTAATTTGCTTCTGTTTCTTGTAGTACTTAAAAATGGCCAGCTACAGATCTATAATTTTGTGTGTTGACAGTAAAGACAGAAATTACATAAAAATTAAAATTGAACTACAATATGAACATTTGATAATTTAGGAATCCCACTACTCGATATTTATCCATAGAAATTGGAATCAGGATGTCAAAGAAATACTTGCACTTCCATGTTCATTGCAGTATAATTCACAATAGCCAAGATAAGGAAACAACCTAAATGTCCATTGAGAGATGAATGAATAAAGAAAATATAACACACACATGCACATGCATACCTGGAGGACATTCTGCTAAGTAAAGTAAGCCAGACACAGAAAAATAAATACTGTAAAATTTCACTTATATGTAGAATCTAAAATAGTCAGACTCATAAAAGCAGAGGGTACAATGGTGATGGCTAGGGGCTGAGGGAATGGTGACATGGAAGATGTTAGTGAAAGAGTACAAAGTTTCAGTTATGTTGATAAATATATTCTGAAGATCTAGTATACAGCATTGTGCCTATAGCTAAAAATAGTTTATTATATAGTTAAAATTTTCTAAGAAGGTGGATTTTATGTTAACTATTCTTACCACAAAATTATAATAACATTATTCATAATATAAAAAATATAATTGTATTTATACTGAGTATTAAACTTATGTTAATATAGTAATTATAATATAATTAAAATATAATATTTTATAACTAATTATCATATAATTATCATACAATTAAAATATAACATATATTATAATTAATTATCATATAATTAATTATATAATTAAAAATATTAAAATACTGATATATTACTATTATTATTATAAAGAAAGGGGGAGGATATGTTTATGGCTTTGATAGTGGTGATCATTTCACAGGTATGTATATTTATCCCCAAATTCATCAAGCTGTATACCTTAAAATGCACAGCCTCTTACATGCCAATCATACCTCAATAAAGTGTTTTTTTTCTAAAAAAAAAAAGATAGAAAAACATTTCTGGAAGATGGCAGATAGGTAAACACTGTGCTTGCTTCCTCTTAAGATCATACCAAAATTACAACTAAACCACAGAACAACCATCATTGAGAATCACCTAAATTCTAATTGAACAGAAGTCTTACAACTAAGAATATACAAAAGAAGCCATTTCAAGAGTGGTAGAAGGGGCAGAGACACAAAAAGGACTGGCCCCACACTGTGTGTGGCTGTTAAAAATTGGGAGGGATATCTTGGCTATGGTGGTGCCCCCAGATGAGCGAGGGGTCCCAGCCCCACACCAAGCACCCCAGCCAGGGTTCAGACCTGGAGAGAGAAGTCCTCACAATTTCTCCTCTGTGAAAATCAGTAGAGATTGTGGCTGAGTGAAACGAAGGGTGGCTGGAGTTCCAAGTACTCCCCTTAAAGGGCATACAGATGGACTTACCACTAACGAATTCACTTGCTCTGAGCTCCAGCACTGGGACAGCAGCTTGAAAGGCACCAGGGACATACAGAGAGGAACTGAATTCTCTGGCCTCAGGGTGAGGGCTAGAGGGGTGGCTTTCTCCTAGACAGCAGTGCTGGCCAAACCGTTGTTTTTGTTGTTGTTGTTGAGTCCTCCATCATCCTGGCATAGAGAGGCAGGTGGCCACTATATTGGATTCTCCATCACCTGGCTTACACGAATTGCTCTGCCCAGGTGATTTCCTGAGAACTCACCCCACCTGACTTGCAGGCCCACACAAGCCATTTACAGTAGCTTTTCCATACAAACAGCCTGTCTTGGCTCATGCTGTGAACTTCTCTAAGATCTCTCAAAGGTTCCCAGTATCCAAATAAGCAGTATCTGCCCTTGGTATGCACTATACCTCTTACTGAGCAGCTCCAAGCCCAGCACTAGCTACAACTGGCCTTGGTTCCTGGCTTGGCTCCCAAGGCACCTCCAAGCCTTGCACAGGTGGTGGTCATCTACAGATTGCTTGATGGCTCATGTTATGTGGCCCTGGGAAAAATACAGGTTGCAGTTGAACTTGGCCTGTGGCAGGGCCTTTCCCAGAAGGCCCCAGAACCAGTATGCCTGGTGGCCAACTTTGACCAAGCCAGAGAACCACCTGGGGCCTCATCTGAGGACAACACATCCAAATGGCAAACTGGGCAGGCACCAGAGCCCTGCTAAAAGCAAATCCTGCTCTATAGGGTCAGCTCCTGCATAATACCTTCTCTACTGTGTCACTGGCCAGTCCTCACAACCAATCAGCTTAAGGATCAGTCCTTCCCACTGACATGCAAACAGCAACCACAATAGGAGGACATACACAACTTATACAAAGGACTCACCTGGAGTGACTGTACCACTGTACCTACTACATAAGGCCAGTGTACTTAGACCGAGAGACAGAGCAGCCCTACTTAACACATAGAAACAAATACAGAGAGGCAGCCAAGATGGGGAGATAAAGAAACATGTCTCAAATGAAAGAACAGAATGGAGCTCCACAAAAAGAACTAAACAAAATAGGGATAAGCAATCTACTAGATGCAGAGTTCAAAACTCTGGTTATAAGGATGCTCAATGAACTTATGGAATGAGTAAATGAACTCAGTGAGAATTTTATCAAAGAGATAAAAAACAGAAAAATGGAGATAGAAAACATAAAAAAGAACCAGTCAGAAAAGAGGAATATAATAACTGAAATGAAGACTACCTTAGGAGGAATCAACTGTAGATGAAACAGAGGGTCAAATCAGCAATTTAAAAGATAAGGTAGCAGAAAACATCCAATCAGTACAGCAGCAAGAAAAAGAATCCGAAAAAAATAAGGATAGTTTAAGGTGCCTTTGGGACAACATCAAGCATACTAACATTTGCATTATAGGGGTATCAAAAGGGAAAGAATGAGAACAAGGGATTAAAACATATTTGAAGAAATAATGACAGAAAACTTCCTTAATCCAGAGAAGGAAATTGACATACAAGCCTAGGAAGTGCAGAGTCCCAAACAAGATAAACCCAAAGAGGCCCACATCATAATTAAAATGCCAAAAGTTAAAGACAACGAAAGGATGTTAAAAGCAGCAAGAAAAAGCAATTTGTTAACTACAAGGGAGTTCCCATAAGATTATCAGCTGATTTCTCAACAGAAACTTTACAAGGCAGAAAGGATTGACATAAAATATACAAAGTGATGAAAAGCAAGACTCTACAACCAATATTACTTTAACCAGGAAGCTACTATTTAGAATCTAAGGACAGATAAAAAACTTCCCAGACAAGAAAACCTACAGGAATTCATCAACATCAAAACAGTATTATAAGAAATGTTAGAGGGACTTTAAGAGGAAAAATAAGAAGATCAGAAATATGAATAATAAAATGGCAATAATTACATATCTATCAACAATTACTTTAAATCTAAATGGGTTAAATGCTCCAATCAAAAGATAGGGTGGCTGAATGTATAAGATAGCAAGAGTCTTAAATATGCTGCTTACAAAAGACACACACAGACTAAAAATAAAGGAATAGAAAAAAATATTTCATGAAATTGAAAACAAACAAAAAAGACAGGGTAGCAATACTTATACCAGACAAAACAGACTTTATAACAAGAGACAAAGAAGGAACCAGTAATCTTACTTGCTTCTAGTTATCTATCTGAAGAAACTCAAAACATTACTTTGAAGGCAGGTGTGGATCTACATGTTCATTGCAGTGGTGTTTATAGTGGCCAGGAGATGGGGACAGCCTGTGTGTCCATCAGTGGATAAATGGATGGGGAGGAGGTGGTGCATATGCACAATGAGCATTGCTCAATTGAAACCAGGGGAATGAAGTCTTGCCATCTCAACAGCATGGATGGACCTGGAGGGTATTGTGCTGAGTGAAGTAAGTCAGATAGAGAAAGACGAATGTCATATGATTTCACTTACATGTGGAATCTAAAGAACAAAATAAACAAAACAGAAACAAACTCATTGATACAGAGAATATTTTGATGGTTGCCAGATGGGAGGAAGGTTCGTGGGGGAGTGGGTGAAAAAGTAGAAGGAATTAAGAAATACCAATTGGTAGTTACAAAACAGTCATGGGGCTATAAAGTACAGCACAGGGAATATAGTCTGTAGTAAAGTAATAACTATGAATAGTGTCAGATGGGTACTAGATTAACTTTGTAAGTTATGTAAATGTCTAATCACTTTATTTACACCTGAAACCAATATAATATTGTATGACAAGTTAATTGAAAACTAAAAAAAATATTTAAAAAAAGACAGAAATGACAAAACTACCTGTAGAAGTAAAGCCCATCCTGTGTGTTCAACCAATACCACTTTGACCATGAACTATTCAATGGAATGAAGAGGTGGCCATGACACCTCAAGGAGGAGAGGGAAGAACTATATAGTTCATGAGAATCACAGTCAGTGATGATTCGGAAACAAATATAAACTTAAATCATCTTTTCTTTCCCAAATATATCATAGGGAGGTGACTCTTGACAGGGAGAAAACCTGGCTTTTAGGTATTTATGGAAAAGTTACAGCTGCCTTAATAATACAATTCTTCACACATTATAGAAAAAACCATTCCATTACATCTGCATATTTTTAAAGAAATTAACATAGATACTAACCATCAACTACATAAGGGAGGCTTGGTGATTCTGTAATCACAGCATATTGTAGAGCTGCTTTCTTTTCCTAATTTTAGTTTCTATAAATAATTTACAGAGTTGTGCAACATGCAGATGACACAGGGAAATCAGAATTATGACTTTTTTGTAGACCATGGGTTTTGCCTGTCAATTGCCTCTAAATGACTTGGAAAGAGTATTTTTTTTATAGTGCTTTCAACCAAGAAGAATTACCTAAAAGCATTTACACCTAACATTCAGCAGAAGGTATTTTTGAGCTCCATCATGCTTTTCAGATGGGCTATATCAGCTAGTGTTTCTTCTTAAGGGAAAATTCCACTGGGGTGCAAGAGAATTTAGAATTCTTGATGAAAATGTAGAGAAAGAGAATACAAAAGCCAAGTGTTTGGAAGAAATCTGGACCATCCTAAAAGTCACTATAATTAAAATACAGCAGTTTGTAATTATCCTAAAGAGAAAAAATTATAAGTAAGGTCCCCAAATACTAATGTGGTTATCTAAGGCCCTGCCATGTTAATTAAAATTGACTCGGACAGATAGCATATCCTCAGATGGATTGAAAAACTAGTTGGAAGGCTTAAAACAAAAGAAAATGCAATATAATTAGGTGGAAAAAGCCGTGGGTTTGGAGTCACTGGTGTATGGTCAGTTCTGCCATTGACTAACCGATTGACCTTTGGCAATCATGGAACTTCTCTGACTCAAATTTTGAAACTGCAAAACAGGATACTACCACTTAACCTTGGGGTAAAAGAATGTACGTTAAGGTTATTTTCTGTTTTTGATGCTGCTCTCCACACCCCTCTATTTGCCTTTGTTTCTGTTCTGTCTGCACAGTGATAGAGAAACTCCTGCCTAACTTCTCCATCAGCTGCCCTCTCCATTTTCATTTTTATATTGAAATTCTTTATTAGCTTAAGCCTCCTAGTTTACAAATTTTTAAAAAAATATTCCCTAAAGCCAGGATTCAACATCATATTTTAAAATTAACCCATTAGTATATTTATATTCAGTGTTTCTTTAAGTTACACTGCAAATTAAGGAAAAAATATTCCTCTCATTTGTTCTTCAGTTGGCTTGGCATTGCATCTCCTCAACTCCTGTTAGCTAAACTTTGTTCACATTCTTCATATAAGTGAAGTGGTCAAACACAAAGGGACTTGGGGAGGTATGTCACTGATAAAGTCACAATCACCTCTATGATGGTTTAGAGATATTTCCCCAACTGCCTGGGTAAATGATTGTAATTATGTTTCAGCAGCTCTCAAACTTTACTGTAAAATGAAAATTTCTGAAGCTTTCTTCAGAAGACAATGATCCAGAAAGTTTAGGTAGGGCGCCATTTAACAAGCACCCCAGGTGATTCTGATACAGGTGGCCTACAGACTACCCTTCCAGAAATTGTATTAAAGATAATTTTGGCAATTCCCGGTATAATTGGGGGTTTTGAATCTTTGTGGTTTAAAAACAAATATTTTATAAAGAGAAGTATTAACCAAAGAATGTTTTATATTAAAAATTGGGATGGCATATGTCATCAAAGCACAGATTTGAGTTTGGGTGTTAGTTTGTTCACTTAACCTGTGTGTCTTAGAAAAGTTAGTTTTACTTTCCTAATTTGTAACATGATGATAAAACCAGTCGCCACCCCAAATAAACATTGTAAGAATGAAATATAATTAAAGAAAAAAACAACTTAGTCATGAAAAGTAGGATAGAGACATTAATAATTACCTCTTTAGTATTGATAATTTCAAGAACTAGATTTCTCAACTAAATGAAAGTTCAAGCCAGATTTTCCATACACTCCTTTTCCCCATTTAGTGTTTTCACCCAGATGAAGTAGGAGGGGTGTGTTTGTCAGCACTTGGTGGCACACCTAGGCTAGAGGCAGGCTAAGGTGCAACCACAAAACAGCTATTTGAATGGCAGTTATCTGTCATTAACAGTAATTCAATAAAATCTTCATTTGATTTAGTACAAAGAACTGCTACTAAGTATAAATACAATGTCACAGCAAAAATTTTTCTTATTGCACTAATTTAGTTCAGACAACAAAAGAAAGAAAAAATAAAGAAAATTACTAGTTATAGACTGACTGGAAGAGAATTATGTGATTTTCTTGTTATATAGGAGCCATTTTTATTCTATTTAGGGTGGTGTCAGATATACTACAACTATACTGATTACAAATGTACTTTGTCTGTATTTTGGAAAGACCAGTTACAAAATGTGGTGTCTTGTATCTTTCTCTCTCTCCCCCTACCCTGCAAATGTGTGTGTGTGTATATATATATATATATCTATATATGTGTATATATATATATACACACACATATGTGAATATATATGTATTTATATATAAATATATATATGTACTATATATATTTTATGTCATACAGAATGAATGCATAATAATGCATAACACATACACACAATGTGTGCGTGTGTGTGTGTGTGTGTGTGTGTATCATTTTCAGATTAAGAAATTTTATGGCAAGAGAAAAAGCTTTCAGTAAAATTTCCGAGCATTGAATGGCTCAACATAACTCTGGGAAGTACTTTTATAGCAATCTGAAGGCAAAAGTTGTATCTCATCATCTTTGTATCCCAGGTATCTTGTGTTGCGCCTATAGATACTAAATAATGTTCATTCATTGTTGTTGATGTGATCTTCCTTGGAACAATAAGATCTAGGTAGGTTTCAGTGAGATTCTCAAAGAAGTGATAATGCAAATAGATCAGATTTTCTCCTAAGTTTTGTTTTATCTTGTCGTTATATTAAGATAGATCAGATTATGCTACAATAGAAAACTCCCAGATTTTAGTGACTTACACACTATAAAGGTTAATTTCTCATTCAATGAAAACTGCTTGTGGATATAAGAGATCATGTATGCCAACTGTCTGTCATTCATGTGGCAACTCAGTGATATTGGCTGTTTCTACCTCATGTCTCGGCAATCTCTTCTACTATCACCTGGCAGTGGAGAGAGTTTGGGCTGATGGGTCTGGCAGTGCTAATCAAGTGTTTGACTTGGAGTGATACTCATCATTCTGATCACAGCCCCTAAGAACTAGTAGCATTGCTTCACCTAACCATCAAAACCTAGGAAAATACGCTCCATCCTATGTCCCAGAAACAGAGGAGAACTGGATAGGATAAGTCCAGAAGTCTCTACCATACAGTTCAAATGGTTTTCAATGAAATATGTAACAGAGTAATAAGCTTCTTTTAAGTGGGAAATCATAAAAAAATAACTAAATTGATGAAAAAGTACTTATTCATAAATAAAATTAATAGATCTTAGATGCTGATTAAGAAGAATTCCATAGTTTGAATACATTTTTTAAAATCTAAAGCTAACTTTAAAATCAATGTGAATTTATTTTAAAATAATTTTTAAGTGCAATGCATCTAATATTTTAAGACATTCTATCTTTTCTTGTCAATGTGTAACTGAATAAACAATTCTGATAGTAGAAATTGTGATGATAGAAGAAATTGGGAAGCTGATTAAAATAAATTATTCTAAGGCAAATCTTCATTCTGTCACTAAATAAGTGGTATTCAATCCCAATGATTGAATTAGGAGTTTAATTAAAGAATTTTTCCTTCTTGTGATCATATGTATTTTTTATAGGGAATTCTTAGAAAAATATAATATAGTGTAACTATAATATAAATTCATGCTAGGCCAAAGCTTGAAGATTGTGCCAGTATAGTTTTTGGTCATCCCAAAATTTCTATAAAAAGGATTGCTAGAATTAAGTTGATTCTCTGAGAATTCTTTATAATAGCTTTTTCTCTGGGACTTTTTCAACACTGGATCCCAGATGGATTTAAAAATTTACCAGTCCCAAATTTGACGTGTAAAGCTGACACCAAGAATTTAGAAAGAAATTGTTAACATAATTTATGATATTTAGTTTCCTCCTCAGTCACAGAGGTGTGATTAAACTTTCTGGTCTAGCCATTTAAGTTGGCTAGAGATCCCTGAACAAGAAGAAAAAATTGTATGAATTTATAAGAAATAAAAGTCAAGCTTACTTTTGATTTTTGTGTGAAAGAGTTTTTAATCATATAATTAACCTTGTTTGGACGTCATTTAGGATAACTTGAAATACCATCTGCTATGGAATAGCTAAATGCAATACTTTCTGGATGTGCTGGACCAGGTAAAGTCTGAATTCCCCTCCAGATCTAGGATTTGATATGTAGACAGAGCGTGCAATTTTGTAATACGCTGAGCCAGAAGAGGATTTAATATTACATTCAGAACTGTACTCAAATTGTCAAAAAATGTTCAATAAAATAACATTGCAAATCATATTCAGTTAAACTACCTGGCAAAGGCATCATGACAAAACTGAGAAGTAAAGCATATGGGACAGTGTTATTTACATGTTTTCAGGGCTTACTCCCTGGGTGGCTCGCTATTTACAAGACAGCAGTTTCCACCCTTCCCCACTGCTTTAGGTTTGATACAAGGCCAAGTCCTCCATCTGACTTCATATGACTGTGGTCTAGTTCAGATTAATATGTCACCACTCTCCACAGCAGACAGGCATGCAGCAGACTGGGGGAGGTGGAGGAGGAGGCGAAGGAGGAAGAGATTGAGGGACGAAGTGTTGAAAGTAAATATATCTGAGACAATCACAACAGTGAAATATGCTCACCATTTAACAAATTTTCGATAACAGCTGAAGGAAAGAGCATTTTAGAATTCTCTAAAATGCTGCCACTGGAAGAAAAAGTCATTCAGTAAAGCGTTATTATGTACCCTCTCTGAAAATGTTTTACAGAATTCTAAGCTTCTTACCTAGAAACTAATGGGGTGTCTGGATGAAAGAACACAGATCATAAATGTTTTTCAAATAAATTAAGACATGGTTTAACAGAAGAGAAAACTGTTAATCAGAACAAATGAATCAATATAAAAAAATATTTTTAAATGCCAATAAACATTTTATCAATACTAAAAATATTAACAAAAGTAATGATAATGAAACATTTGAATTAAAAATGTAAACAGAAATTTGTTTTTCTTTATGAATACAGAACATTAACTATGAGCCAGACATTGTTTTAATGGCTTAATGTGTATTAATCTTCTAACAACCTTGAGTTCTATTGTCTTTCTAAAGCTGAGTAAACTGAGGCACGGGAGAAGTTAAATATTAAGCTGGTAAAGGACATGAGATTTGAAACCAGACAGTCTGGCTCCATCCTGTATAATCTGTGATAAATCATAAAAGGAAAGAATACATATCTACTCTGAGTAAAGTTTTGTAATGGGAACAATATCATGTATTTCCAAATTACTTAATATGTGATGTAATTGCTGGTATTAATCTCACTGGTGGGCTATATCAGTTTCGATTAATAGGTAAAATTTGAGTCTAGCAGCAGTTCTTGGCTCTGTTTTGTGCTCTATGACTAAGATTTAGAACAGAATTAAATTACTTTATTCAACAATTTCTATTTTCTTCTTTGAAAATGTAAGTTTATAATGCTCATTACACCAGTAGGTTATTGATTTGGACTGATGATTTTCCTTAAGAATTGATTAAAGCTTGGGAGAAGATTAGTCTTCTGGAAGAAGCTTTATTCTTACATTTTATGAGCTAATATTGTAGTAGTTGATGTCTTGACTTTATATTCTGGTCAGGTTTTCCCGACATTTAGCTAATATAGCTCCAGGTTAAACCACAGTATTAAGTAGTATTAATTTGCTTAAGCTGTGAAACATGAATCTTTTCCCATCAGGTAAACAATAGCAATTAAATGAAATTTAGCTCAGAAGAGAAAAGATTTTCCCACAAATTTGTTCAATCAGCATAAATTTTAATACTCCAATAAACCACAAGGTTTAGTGCAGGCTTTAGTGATGCACCACTCAGTATAACCTAGTTGCAATGAGGCTATGCCTGGAGCTTCTACTGAAGAAGATTGTCAGCATCTTTTGGTGAGAGATATATTACAAATAAATCTGAACAGAATGAGTAACTAGGTTAAAAAAAAAAACCTAAGTGACCGTAGCTGGCAAAGGGGGAACATCTCCCCTTCTGGAAAGCATGGGCTTTGGCATCAGGAGGACCTGGACTGTGTACCTAACTTCACATCTTAAGAGCAGTGATCACAAGTGAGTTACTGAACCTCTCTAAGCCTTAGTTTCTTCTTCTTAAAAACAAACAAACAAACAACAAAAAACCCACCCACACACTAAAAGCATTAACTAGCTGAAATATGTCTACCACAATGCATGACACTTAATAGAAGCTTCATAAACTTTTTAAATGAAAAGCAATTTCAGAACAAATTCAATTATTGGAGGAGGGATATAAATAAAATATTTTTGAAGTCTCATAACTAATTAGACACTTTTCATTAATCAAAAATCCATTTTATGTCTGAATTCTTATTGTTTCAGAATAATGAATAAATTGAATTATTCTGAATTAATGAAGTATTTCAATTTCTGTTTAATTTAAAAAATTAGTTGTATTGATTCTCTAGGTAACTCTCAAAATCAAGCCAACACTAAACCATAGTATTTCTTCAAATTTCTTCAAACCATAGTATTTCTTCTGAGTTTTAGGATAATTTTGGCCAGAAATCAGAGAAATCCCTTCTTGTTGAAGGCACTAAACTAGAAATGTGCCTAGCTTCAAGAGACATACATTAGTCAGAAGGGTTTTTCAATAATGTCTCTTTTACTCTTTATTTATGATAAAATTTAGTAATTTACCTACAGCACTGGTTTCTCAGTACCTTCTGCTGGTGAGATACATTTTGTTAAAGTGTTTCACATGCATTTGTACCCTTGATGTACCTACTCCCACATTAATTCTAAGAGGGGTAGGAGGAAACAAATTTGTGTTAAAGGTCAGAGGAAATTACCTGGTCACTTCTTTCCCTCTGGCAAGGGGATTTTTACTTCACACTCTCAAGTACAGACGCTACAAGTAACATGTGGCTATCTAAATGAAAATTAATGAAAATTAAATAAAATTAAAAGTTTAGTTTCTTCGGTCACACTAGTCACATTTCAAATGTTCAATAGCCACAAAGAAGCTAATTGCTACTATACTGGGCAATGTATATAATAAAGAAAGTTTCCATTATCTCTGAAAGTTCTATCAGTAAGCACTGCTAAATGACTGACAGTGAAGGTATCCAATTATAATTTTTATTTCTCACTGAGCATACTTAGCTATAGACTTCCTCTTATTTTCTCTCATTCTTTAAGAGAAAGAAAGATGCAAAAATACTTATAGCACAAAATGTAAGCCTAAAGACCATTTCATACCTTTCTTCCTAATCCTTGTTTTGATGTAAAATTATTTCGTGGGAATGGAATTGTTCTGACCTCGTGGTCCATGTGGTCCCCATGTTCCAAAGGCTGCCTGATAGTAATCTAGCTTGGTGAAACAAGCTTATTGTCCAAGGGTTTTCTGACACATTCCAGCTCTCAAGTATTTCTCTTAATCAATTGAATATATAATAATTAAACAGCTATTCAGAAAAGAACAGGCTGGAACTGTCACCTAAGCCCGGCAGACAATGAGATGGCCTTCTTTCCTACTGCTCCTGTTTAAGAACCACTCTAATTATTTTCCCTCCATCAAAACCCCACCCCCATCTTATTTATGCTTTATACCTTATTATTTGTCAGCATTCACTGTAACGGCAGGACAAGTGGTGCCACATAGCAAGGAGAGAATAAACTTTTCATGAGGGCTGAGAAGCTTCTGTTTCTCCTCCCTAGACAGTGGCTAATGAAAGCTAAGAAAATATTAGCCCTTCTTGCCCCCAACCTAGTGCTATTCCTTCATTACCTGTTCCTAGCTCTATTTACTTTATTTAGTCAGAAAGTGCCCAGAATACACTGAAGCTGCATATTCTTTTACAGTATATATATTTCTGTATGAAAGACTCACCATTAGCTCAATGGCTAAGGGAGAAAAATGAGGTGCATTTTTTACTTCTACTTTTTCCACCATCATAAGTAAAATTCCTAACCAATCTTGAAAGGATTGTCTAAGAGACTGTGAATATTTATGATGTTGGATTCTGCTCCACAGTAAACCTTGAAGAGGTGGCACTCTGGCTTGAAAAGTAAGTACTAGAAAAGACAAGCAGGCAGGTCAAACTTTAAGCCACATAGAAGGAAAGTGGGTAAAAAAGGAACCAGCTGACTCCCAAAAGTTTATGTACACATTCGCTGGAGATTTGCAGGTCTCTTAGCCATTGGTTTACCAACTTTCCCCTTTTCTTCAGCTCAGTTGTACTTTTACCATCTGCACCTGTTCTGTATCCCGCTCCAATGGCAGAAACCACCATTGATGACTTGAATCTATTCCTACCACATTGTATATGTTCTTAGCTTCAAAAGTGAAATTATGAATGTGTTTTCCCAGAGATATTAGTTGGTTTATAAATTTAGATCTTAGGAGATCATTAGTTGTAATGTGGAGAACAGATTATTTAGAAGAAAGAACAGAAGCAAGGGCTTGCTTGGGAGATGATCTCAAAAGTCTAGGCAAGAGATTATAAAGGCTTTGATTAGGGAGGTAGTAGTGACAAGAAATGGAAAAAAGTAGATGGGTTCAGGACAAATCTTGGAGTTAAACTGACAGGACTGAATTTGAAGTGGAAAGCAAGTGAAAAAAGAAATGAAGAGATGATGCTGACATTCACTGAGCTGGGGAATACTCAAAAAGATAGAAAATCTCTGGGTGGCAGCGGTGGGGTGACGGGGAAGAGTACTGTTTTTGATATGTTAAGTACCACATCTAAGTGGAAATACTAAGTAGGCAGCTGAATATAGGACTCTGGACTGATGAAAAGAGATACAAATTTGGTGGTCTTTAGCATACATAGAATCAGGTGAAATCACATAGAAAGAGGGAATAAGAAAATGAAGGTATCAGTTCTGTCACATTTAAGGTTAAGGTCTATATAATTGCATTATTAGTTATATAGAATTTTAGGCTTCCTTTGTAAACTACTTAATATGCATAAGAGAATATGCATCTCAGATTTTAAAGAATAGAGATAAAACACATTTCTGAACACAAGAATTCTTCATGTGGTGAACTGTGAGTATAACAAAGGGTTTATATTAGAATCACTGCGACACATTGAAAGAATTGCATTCATATAAAAGCAAATACATCTTACTCTTCAATAACTGTAGTTGGTTATATACCTGGATTGCTTGGAAACTACAGACCAGAGTTTTCAAAAAAAAAAATCAGTTGATATTTTTACCTCTTTTACCTCATTTTACATAACTACTACCAAAATGCCAGTTGTGATGTGCTACAAAGTATAAAAATCTTTTCCTTGCTTTATGAGAAAAAAAGAAGAAATTACTAGAAAAATATGTTGGTTATTTTTACCTATCTAAAAAGCCATGAACATGAAAACATTGTGGTTTGCCTATAAAATTATAACATAGAATGAATTTTAAAGAATAAATAGTTCACTGAGACAATAACTAAAATTTTTACTAATTGGATTACTTTAAAATTTTTATAGTTTAAACACAGTTTTGGCAGTTATGGAAAGCGGACAAAAGAAAGATGAAGAATGTTACAGAAAAAAAGTTTGATGAAGGGAAGTGCTTTCCATGGTGTACAGCAATTATTAATATTTTCAGAAAATACCTACACAAAAGAGCAAGAGCTCAAAATTCACTACCTAAATGTTTCCACCAGGAATTTTCCATATGTTTCAGTATCAGAGTTGTGTTGCAATCAGTAGTTCATATATTCTGAGGCTTTTTTTCCTTTTTAAATCAGTTCCCAGACTTCTGAGAAATGAATGTTTGCCAGGACTGAGTCAAGTTTTCCTACCTTTTGAATGAGTGTTTCTTGATTTCTGTGTATATTTAAAAAAAAACAAAATACAAAACTAGGTTAAATCACATTAAGTCAGAGGTAGAGGTGCATTTAAAAAGACTATCATATTTGTGGCATCCCTTATCACTAGACTCTCACACCACCTTACTCTGGGAGTTCTCTAACCTAACCTACTCCTGAGCACCAACCCTCTCCTCACCCACAACTCCTACTGGGCTCTCTGAATCTCCTACTCTTGATCACAAAACCCTATGCATACAATCTCTTCTCTAAACTTTCTTCATCCTTCCTTTTTTTAACTAAAACCTGATGAACAAGGACCAGTAAGTCAAATACCCTACAGCCCACTCAGCGGGAGACTGTTTCTCACTCATGGCCAGTCATCTCTCGGCACCATGAGAAATTATTTTGCATATAATTTTCCATATGTTCTTACATACTTATACTCTTAGAGGATCTTCTAAATTTGGATAGCACATTTCTATCAATTTAGTAGCATTCTAGTAGCTATGATTTAGTGATTTAGTTATTCTATTAGCATTTGGAAATGCAGAATTCATTTGAATATTCAGAAGCTTTGTTGATTCATAGAAGGCTAGTTACCGTTTTCTGAGTTCTTTTCTGAGAATACTGTTTAGATGAGTTGTTATAGGACCTCATCTAGAAACACAGCAGTTTAAGCACATCCTTTAAGTTAGTAGTCAGAATCTATCAGCTTGCTGTTAATTGATTTATTATATTACAAGTGCAATGATTGGTTAATTCAGTTATTTATGAACTCATGTTTATGTATTAAGTCCACCGTGGTAATACATAAACATGAGTTCATAAATAATTGAATTAACCAATAAACAAAACAAAGGTGGGCTCTTCCTTCACAAGATAGATATAAACAAATAAGAACATGTTAGTAATTATAAAAGACAATTAACAAAAAGTATTATTTAATTCTATAAGTACTCCTTTGAAAAAGTCCAGAATGTAATGCCTTGGGTTGGGGGAAGTGGAATATAAAGGGCATCAACTTGTTGAAAGTGGATATTTTAGAAAAAAATGAAACAAAACTTGATGAGAGCAAAGAAAAATCTACCAGTGTTTTCTTTTCTGCATTATGACAGCTAAAAAAAAAATTCTGGCAATCACAGCTGTGAGTTCTCATACATTGTTTCCGCCTGCCAGTAAATGGCCTGTGGGTTCTCAACAGTCGGTGCTCTGCTTCTTTAGCGGACTCTGGAAACACAGTAGAGGGTTTAACTGACGTGTAAACAGAATACTAGGGGCTCAGTGTTTTGATCCAACTCTTTTTCTCTTGGAGTTTTGTAAATGTTTTCTAGGTTCTTACATATGGCTTTATTTTTCTTATTGAGAATTATTCAAAGACTAGCCTTTTCAATTCAGTGAATGAATATTACTTTTGTTTTTACTGTTATTTAAAGCATAGATAGCATTCCCTGATTCCACTGTTTATCAGATTAAAAATGAAAAGTGATAATTATAGATACCTGACTCAGTGTGGTATGCGACCAATCATAAGAACATTGTCCTGGTTTTGATTTCAAAGCCATCTTGAGCAAGATTCCTTTGAATTGGAACATGAATCAGCATTTAGCAAAACTGAGTTTAAGCTTCTACTCCAGATTTTGAGTGACAGAAAACTTCTAAATAGGGCACTGTTTGTTCATAGTTTTAGGTATCTGTGATTTACTTGGCTTTGTTAGACAATAGGGGGTTTGGTTCAGTTATATTTTTAACATTCCTTAAAATAAATCAGTGTTCCCATTCTGGATGTGGATTAGTATGGTACAGGAAATGAAGAACTTGCAAGTTCTGAGTATCCAGGGATTATGAACTGGGCTCTGTGCTAGATTGCCTTGGTTAATACTTTTTTGGTTGCACGTAATAGAAACTGGCTCTGGCTAGCTTAAGGGAAAAAAGTAAGTGGTGCTGGCGTATTAGAAGAATCTACAACTCAGGAAAGACAGGGATCAGGAGACTTCTGACCTCAGAAGTAGCGTTCATGTCTGTCTCCCTAGTGAATGTAGTTGAAGTGTCTCACTATATGACAGGAGGCCCAGTTGGGGCCAGATCTTTACAATAGCTTTTTCTCCGGGACTTGTTCAACACTGGATCCCAGACAGATTTAAAAATTGCACAAAGCAGATACTCATTTTTTTTTTTGGTGGGGGAAAAAACTTTTCTATGAATGCATGCTCAAGCATGCTACTAAAAATGGCATCACTGTTTGGTAATGGCTTTGTCATTCAAAAAATCTAAAGTCTCTCTTACTGTCAGCCTTTCGAGATGGTGCCTTATTCACCCAAACATAAAGGTATGAACTGTTATATAAAAAGAGTTAAGGAAATCCTACAATAGGCAAAGAAAGTTTTAGATACAAAACATTTGACTACTTCTTTGAGACTTCTATGAGATTTCTTCACATTTAAGGGAAAAATTCTTACCTTTGGTCACAGTACAACACATAAGCATCTAAGTGAATACTACCAGAAATGGTCACTGTCCTTCTGATAACCAGAGCAAAAACAGAATACAGTCCTGCATGTGGAAATCTATTATTTGAAGAGTATTGTAACATTAGCTAATTCAGTTTGGAATGATTATTGTATTCAAATAATGAATTCTAAACCCAGATGATTATTCTGTTATCTTTAAGGGCAGCTCTGTGAGGAAGAAAGCACCACATCAATCCAAGAGTTTATCATCACACGTGGTGGGTGTTCTGTAAATACTCATAGACTGGTATTAATTTATTTGAAATTACTTCAGACAACTATTAGTTTATGTCAACAGTAAAGTTGGAACCTTAAATGGAAGAAGAATCTTTCTGTGGTGGTAGAGGTGAAAGAGAGGTGTAGACTATTATATTCTCTTGATAGATCCACTCTCTCTGGATCTTAGTTTGTGACCTTCTATGCTTCATTTTCACATAAACCATATCTGAGTAACTTGTAAAATATCATTTTAAATTTTATGACAGAGTCAGTGATTTTGAATATGATCATAACATTGTGTTACTGGCTTATTCCTTAATTAACCCTCTCCCCTTTTTATACTAAGCTGTATTTCAAGTCAGTGGCCTCCTTGCTTTAATTTCTTATTTAAATTTGTAAGAGAAAACTAGTTATTTACATTTAAAGATTCTTAGTAAATGGTATGGTAACTACTTAGGGAGAGGTATATGTTAAAAAACATCATCTTTCATTAAAATATAAGTTTGAGAACATTTTTTTAAAAGAAGTATTAATTTAAAAAGAAAGGATAAAAAAGAAATAATAATAACCAAATAAGTTTTTGGAGCTCTTTTTATTACACTGAGAAATCCCAGAAAAGTACAAAGCCCATGAAAGTAGAAGCATTCAGAAAACCAGACAAAATGTTTGCATACATTTTAATGACATTTAGTTGTGATGTTAAAAAAACTCATGATTTCCCACTGAAGAATACTGCTCATAAATTAAGTACATTTTTCAGGACAAGGAAGGAATTTTATCTCTTATAGTTGAACCTCAATTCGTATAAATTAAGTTATATTCTTTTTCCAGAGATTAAGTTCATGGTATGATTCATTTAAAAATGGCTTTATTGGTTGATAGTGACTTTGAAGAACAGAAATAGGAAATAAGCATGTATCACATATATCATATACCCCTTTAAGCAGTACATCAGATCAAAGATGAATTAATAAAATAATCTTTAGTGTTTTCTATTGTTACCAATGAAAATAGATCCCACTACAGAAGTTTGCTATTATCAGAATATGTTGAAATCCATGCTATTTTTATCTTCAAAATCAAAAAAATATGATTACATTCTAGAATCTTACCAAGAGTCACTGTGAAGCAATAAGTAAAGAGATTTACTTTTGCTGAATACAGCATAATAGGCCACCAGAGGCTATAAAGTTTACTTAATTAACTTTTGGTAAGGTGGCAATTTTCAATACCTTTTGGATCACATCATACTTTCTGTTGCTGCTGCTACTACTATAACTACAACTCTTACTAAAATAATGGTAAATGTAAAGGAGAAAAGAAAATAAATTAGATTTCTTGATATTTTTAAATATTGTTTTGGTTTATCCTTGAAGTGGAAATCAATTCTCCAAGGTTTGAAAAGAAAACAAAAGCATCCTTATAATTCACAGCATGTATTTTAGAGGTCTCATAATTTATTCATTGCCAGTGTTGGTTAGCTTGTCATGTTCTCTTTATTCAATGTCAACTGGTTCCGTAGCTATCAAAGCACTTAACTGTTTCTGAGCACAGGAGAGGAACAGTTCCAAACTGGACAGGCTTCTTTGGCGGATGACTTGATCAAGCTGTTGATTTTTTTTTTTTAAGAGAGAGAGAAATAGAAAAAAAATAGACTTAGTTGAGGGATAAAGAATATTGTGCCACTGAAGCCTACTAGAGAAACCTTTTCGAATGATGATTTATAAAATCAAATCAGAGACAATGTAGTCACTATTTCTGGGCTACTGTCTAAGGTGAAATGATAATCATTACAATAATTGATGTTAGTATTCATTTATTGGAAAAATAACATAAAATTTGATCAGAGTGATTTAAAAATATATATCATAGTAAAAAATTCCAGTTCTTAATGAAAATACAGGTCAAACATCCACAAAGATTATCTAAATATAACAGATGTAAGAGACAAAAGAAATAAATACACAGTACAGAAAAACAGCATAATTATACCATGCATAGGGTTTAGTAGGACAAAGGATAAGTGAGGGGATAAACAATTTTCTGATTTAGAGAAAGTTCTTGGGAAAAGTGTACTTTAAGAAATATTTGATACTGTTGAAACTTGACTTGGTTTTCCTGCTGAGTTAGAGATATTTTACTAGTATTGTTTAAATGTTTCAATAGAAAATTAATAAATAAAATAGGAGGTTTAATAATAAAAGTTATATATAATAAAAAACATTCTGGATAATAAGGATTATTGAATATATCAAAAAAAGTTTCTAACTCTCCTGCTCTAAAAAATTTGCCCATGGTTTAAAAATAACAATGATAACACATTGCCTACAGGTTATAGAACTATCAAAGAACTCGAAAGAAAGCCAAATAAAGTCATTTCACAATCTATATCTGTCATATTTATGTAAGAGTTGACATATTTTTCCCAAAAGTTCCTGCAAACATAAAAAAGACAAAACCAAGCAAAAATTCTCCATTAAACTAAACTTCTATAATCCACTGACATTCAAAACTGGACTGAAAAACTGGAAGATTACAACTTTAAAGTATCCTAAGAATTAATAAAAAAAGAATGCATTATATTTAGAAAAATGCTCATGTAAAAAAGATTGAACACTAGTAAGAGTCCTTTAAATTCTAATATTTTAGGATTTTAATATATGCATAGGAATAAAATTTCTGTTTATCCTTTTCTTCATTGTTTTTCTTCTTCTCTCAGATAATACCTTTAGGCGAGTATATACTTTCTGCTTAGAAGTCTCTATTAAATAAGTTAGGTCATTGCATTATAAACTCCAGGTGAGCAGAAATCTTGTCTGTCTTGCTAACTAGTGTACCCCAACATCTAGAAGAGGGTCTGATACATATTAGACACTCATAAAATATTTGCTAAAAATGAATGAATCAATAAATATTTAACCCCAATAGAGCAAGGTAGTTTTACTCTATCAATAGAAAATGATAGCTGGGCTTTTAATTCTGAGAGTGAAAACATACTTAACTTATTCTAAAAGATATGTAGGGATTAAAATTGGATTTTTAAAAGTTTTATTTAAGATACGTAAAACAGATTGAAATCTAAATATATGCAGTTTTTCAAATTATTCTGCACTTGGTCCAAAATCAAATAATACAGAAGAGTATACCAACGCTGAGCTCCATTCCATTTCCAGTGGTTTCTGTCTCCTTTTTGATGTTCAAGCATTTAAAGATAGGTTTTAAAAATATTTTGTCCAGATCTTATAATTGGTAACTTGGGAGGGTTCACACAATCAGTTAGTTCCATTGCCATTACTGGAAAATTTCCCTATCTCATTTTTAAAAAAATTGCTTAACTGTACTCCATGATTTATTTAGTTACACACTCCAACTGATAGACATGTAAGTTTTTTGAAATTTTGTTTGGTTAATTTTGAAGCACCAAAGAAATTTACAGCGTGAGGGCACTCCCTTCCAAAAATGTTCAAGGGTTTCTCTTGGACAGATTCTAATACATGGAATTTCTAAGCCATAAGATTTGCATATTTTAAATTGTGATAGATATTACCAAATTGCTTTCCAGAGTGAGGATACCAATTTATGAGCCCTATCTGCAGCATTGGAGAGAACCAGTTTGCCCTGTTTTCTTCTTTTAAATGGCTGTATAGTTTTCTAGTATATATTTATAATGAATATTTTATTATGTATTAAAAAATTTTTTATTTATAGACATTTGGATTGTTTCTAAACTTTTGCTCTTATAATCAATAATGTAATGAGCATCCTTCAATATAGACCTCTGTATACTTATGCTGATATTCTTATAGAAATTACTGAGTCAAAAAATGTCACCCCCAATGTTACTTCTATGATAAATCAGGTTTCCATATATACATGAATCTGTCTTTGGACTCCTTAATCTGTTCCCATAGACAATTCATCTATCTCTACATAAATATAATGTTGTCTTAACTACTACAACTTTATAATAAATCTTAATATATCACATATTAACAACCATATTAACATCAAATATTTCAAATATAAATTAGTGAGCACTTAATAAAATAGAATTTTTTAAAAAAGTGATTGGACTAGACTGATACTCTTTTTCTTCATAAAGCACAAAAACAAGCAAAGTTCAAAGGTATATTCTTTTGAGTTATACCAATAGACAATCATTTCTAAGGCAAGGGAATTATGCAATCAAAACTGAGGATAGTTGTACCCAGAGTTGTACTGGGAGGATGGAGTCAGGTGAGATAAGATATATAGATTTATTTTGGCGGTAGCTTCATGGGTGATTTTTTTACTATTATGTTTCATGACTTACACGTGTTAGCTAATAATTTAAAGACTTTTAAAGGCCTCCTAGAACGATCAGGAGTCCCATTAAAAACAATTCTAACTTAATATCTTAGAAGTTTATGGATGTTAAAAGAGAAACTTTTCTCCTTTGGAAGGTACAGAGCACAACGTGTAACTAGCATTCAATCTGTGATTGTTGTTAAGTAATAATAATCTGGATTTATGCATTCAGAATAAATATTGTGTAATTTTTTTTAAAAGGGTATGCATAAGGATAAAAAGTTTGACAGAAGTATATTTAAACACACCAAGCACTTTTCTCTTCCTTGTGTTAGGAGTCACCCTCTAATTAGTGAGTCTAAGATGATAGACGTACTGGTTTTGGGTTTAGGCAGTTAGATGCAAGGCTCACTTCACTTCTTTCACCATGCCTGCCCAGAAATATTTGAAGGCAAGAATCCATTTAATAAACAGGAGCTCAACACTTTAAGAAGCAACAAGGTGACACTGACAATGTGAAAAGTAATATCAACTGGGCCATCTCAGTCCTGAGCTTCCAATTTGGTGGGTCCTTCCTGGTGAGTGAGGGATATCACTTGAGATTTTTGTCTTAGATGGTGAATTCCTCTCTCTGAAATAAGTACATCAAACTGATAATATTGGCGAATTTCTGAATTTCAAAAGTTTATGTTTTATTAGGCATTACCTTAGTAGCTTTTATTGAGCAAAAAGAATTTTGGCATAATATTCAACTCTTTTTGCCCCTTGAAGAGTGGGGTTTAGTTCTGTATAGCTTAGTTTAGTTCTGTGGTTTTCATTTCAAAGTGAATCAAAGATTTGTAATCTGTGATTTCATGCTGACAGTATTATATGCAGAGTAGTAGTGGCAAATATTTTTGGATATGAAGTTTACAATCTCTTCATAATAGTGTAGCTCTAACTGCCTTGTTTTCCCTTCCATTTTGTTGCTGCAGCTGCTATTCAGCTAGTAGATACCTGAAAAATCTGAAATTTTTGAGGTCTTTGAAATAGATACCTTGGCATTATAAAACTCCCCACACACCTTTGTTATCTCTTTAGTTTGCTGGTATGCTGCTGAAAACAATTTAGAAACATACTACTTGCTAAAAGTTAATATTTATAAGCTTAAAGGAAAAAAAAAGAACACATGACTTCCGAATAAGTGCTTATTTTAGATTTACCTTTCCATGGGTACTTCATGCCATAGCAAAAGAAAAACAAAACATCTGTAGACCTTAGCTTTCTTTTATTTCCTAGTCATTAAAACACAAAGTGAGGGATGGTGAATTTACACTGGTCTAAAGAGCAAAGTTCAAAGTCAGTAACAAACAAATATGGTTTATTTTAATGGAACTGTTAAGAATACTGTTTATATTCCTTAAAATCTGAAAACCTAATACATTGTTTTTGAATATATATCTTATTCTAACAAGGTATACCAAGAGATGTGAAAATAGGTTTATCTTTATCAGTGTTACTTTTACAACTTACCCTCCTGCAAATTTTAAACTTATGATTAAAAAGTAACCTAATTTTTCAAAAAGAATGAATATCCAAAAAACCATGGATTGGAAGTGACTCATAGCAAATGCTATCAGTTTGATGATGATAATAATAATAATAATAATAATAATAATGTTTTATGAATTCAATTTTTACATTTACTAACAAGCTTTTTCACGGGCATTGAAGAAAGGTCAAGTCGATGATCTGGAACTGCACTTACTCAGGCAGATTTCCAGTTAACATCACCATATTGGGTAGGAAGGAATGCTTACCTTCTGATAAGAAATGAAATTGTTCTTAAGTTTCTTATTATGATGTTGTCCTTTTAACATTGTTATTTAAATATGAATGTCTCTTTTTCTGACTTTTTCATACACTCCTTCCCATATACATGTTTGAGATTGAGACAATCAATTAATCATTTAGTCAATCAGTTGCTCAATAAAATAATCAAAACTGCTCACTATGTGTGTTCTGACATATGAACAAAAAAAAAAGGAAGAGTATATAATAATGTCCTTGTCCGTAAGAGGTTTGTAGTCTTGAGAGACATATATGCAATAATTAAAGAACAATTAGGTGCTGACATGTACAGTAAAGACAAAGTCCAATGGGAGATCAGAGTTGGAGAAGATCATGGGGAGAGTGTATAGCAGAGAAAACTTACAAAAGAGGAACTTGAACAGGCTCTTAGAGTACCAGGGACATTTCATCAAAGAACAACAATATGTGGAAGAAAGTTTAGGAAAGTAGATAGTAGGAACAAAGATAGACACAATGAGGAAAGACACTGAGGAAGAAGGCTTGAATCTACTGGAGAAAGTCTGCTAGTATTCAAACATTCTTTTTTTGGTCCACTTAGTCACTATTAATTTAGTACCTACTATGTGCCAGGCACTGTTTTAGGCCTTGGAAATATAGTGGTGAATAAGACAATTCTGTTCTTGCATAATTTATATTTTAGCTTGAGGAGACAAATTAATGTGGAGAGCAGTACCATAAAAAAAAAAATAAAGTAGGGTAAAGGATCTGACAAATTGAGGAGATTTCTTTTGGGTAGAATGATAAGAGAAAACCACTGAGAGAATTAAGAGACTTGAAAACCGTGAGAGAGGAAAGGAATTATGCAAAAAATCAGAAAAGAAAAAGTCAAGGCTGATGATACTGCAAGAGAAAAGTCCAAAATGTGGGTTGGACTTAGTTTGACTGAGGACTGACAATAAATATAATGGAGCAAAATGGGCAAGGGGAGGGCTAGTAGGAGAAAGGATCAGAGAAGTGGATGGTGGGCAGGGCACATAGGGTACTATAGGGAGTTTTCAGGAAGAGTGACCTATGTTTGAAAAAGATCACTCTTGATACTGGGAACAACTGACTGTAGGGACACAAGCATGAAAGAAAGAAAAAAAAAAAAACAGGAATCTTTTGGTCTGGGAAAGATAAAAGTTAACTAGACCACTGGCCAGAGCTGTAATAGGTCAGGTTTGCTGATGGATTAAAAGTGTAGATGAAAGAGAATGAAAAATAAAAGGTGATTCTTAGAATGATGGTGCTATTTACAGCAATATGACGAACTGGAGCTGGAGTGAGTTGGCCAGAGGAAATTCAGAGTTTTGTTTTGGACTAGGTTAGTCTGTCTAATCCTATTAAATATATCAGGGTATTGGATACGAGATCAGGGAAGAGATCAGGGCTAGAGATAAAAATTTGTAAATCATCTACTTATAGAAGGCATTTAAGCATAGATGAGATTAGTAAGGGAATGAGAGTAGATAAAAGAGGAAAGGTCAGAAGACTAAGTCTTGGGACGCTCTAACACATGATCTGACAAAGAAGCAGTGGGATATGAGTAGGTAATTATTGTAACTGGTTGAATTGTGTCCCCCCAAAAGACATGTTCAAATCTTAGCCTCTAAACTTGTGCATGTGACCTTGTTTGGAAATAAGGTTTTTGCAGATATGATTTAGATGTACAGTTAAGATGAGTTCATATGGATTAGAGCGGCATAAAAAAAGACACAGAAACAGGGACACAGGGAAGAACATTATGTGAAGCCTGAGGCAGAGAGATGCCTCTATAAACCAAGGAATGCAAAGGATTGCCAGCAACACCAGAAACTGGAGAGAGGCTGGGAACAGATCGTGCCCTAGAGCCTTCAGAGAGAGCATAGCCCTGCCAACACCTTGATTTTGGACTTCTAACCTCGAGAACTGTAGGAATATATTTCTGTTGTTCTAAGCCATCTAATTTGTGGTGCTTTGTAATAGCTTGGGGAAACTAACAGTGACTTTTCCAGATTGTTGAGGTCCTTATATAGCAGTATAGTGTTTCCCACATGTACAAAACACGATTTCTCTGTAACAGGTGTTCTGTTTAAAATAAATAAAAGGCTTTTTAGTCAAGTAAATCTGCAGAATGCAGGATTAAAAGGTTTCTTTTCAGAGCTTTTGTGCTAGAAAGCACTGTGAATGCCAAAATGGCTATATAGTTTAGGTGATGTTTCTCAGACTTTTAAACCTCGGAATCATGTGTGCTGGTATGTGTAAAGCATACTTTGAAAAATGCTCCACAAATCAATTTCTCTTGAGAACTTCTCTAGGCTCAACATAAACTATAAACATAAGGAGAAGACTACACTAATTAGGTTTCCCTTTAATAAGAAGTAATTATGAAATTTTAATATTTTAATATTAAGAGATTTTGAGACTGCTTAGTTGAACATCTGCATTTTACACTTGTGGAAAGCTGATGCTCTGAGTGGTTAAGAGATGAATTTCACAAACTTAATATATCCTCCTACACTTACAAAAAATATACTCCTTTAAATTGAATTTACATGTATTAACCTGAGTTTATATTTTCTTAAGAAACTCTACTATGTATCAAGTAGATTCTATGGCCTCACCAAATTTTTGACAATGAAAAGATAAGACATCCTTGGATACCAGCATTATGGCTGAAAACTATTCTGGTTGAGATGATAGGACTCCTCTTGATGTAGATATAAAGAAAGTGGATTATGGATCAATTTTAGAACTTATTAAACAAACATAGTTGTAACAGCCTGGTTCATTTTATGAAATCATTACAATAAGGGCTGATAGACTCGAAGAGCAAGTCATTCTTAAGTGGTGATTTTTTATTGTAATATTTAAACATTTTTCCTTTAAATGCCACTATCTTTACTTTTTTCTTGTATCCTCAAATTCTGCTACTCATCATTTCAGCCTAAGAAAATTTATATTTAGTTGTGACATTACTGGTTTCATTAATGAAGGTTTTGCAGTACATTTTATTACTGGTATACTAACCTTAAAGAGCTTTTAAACAGTCTTTTCTTTATGTTTTCAGATCAATAAATTTGATTATAAGAGCGATATATTGTACTGAAGTTTAGGAATGAAACCCCTTCTCAGGGACTATCACTATGCTATTATTGTAAATCATGTTGAAAGAGACTTTGAACCAACTTCAGGATAACAGTGTTACTTAAAATACATGTTTATAATGACTCTGACTAAAAGATTCAATATAGTCAGGGCAGTGGTTTGAACTAAGGCAGTGCCAGTTGCCTCAACCTGAACTTCAGAAAACGTAGGCTTAGCTTCTTTATCAGAATGTTTACAGGCCATCATTCAGGTCCCATGATGATTTTCAATCCAGAGTTCACGTCTCCTTTTCTCTGAGAATATTTTTCAACTTTAAAGTATATTTCAAGTCTATCTGACTATATAGTTTTAAAATGTCAACACATAAAGAAGTTTTGTAACTTTCTAGCACCTATAAGATGAATTGCATGCAGATGCTCTTTTGTTGTAAATGAAAAACGGGTACAAAGAGTCTTAAATCATACTGGCCACAACTTAAAATCTGTTTTTTTTTTAATCTTATTTTGTTTTAAGATGTCTCAGGGTAAGTAAATTCTCTGCTTTTGGATCATTTAAAATAAGTTCTACATACTTGGGCAGCTCTGCTTTTTTATACCAAAGAATCCATTGAGAAATGGGAATACTCATTTTTGCTCCTAACTAAATCATCTGGGCAGAATAAACCAATATGTATTCCAGACTCTAAAGTGCAAGCACACCCCCTTGGAATACAATTTTATTCAATACTACAAGTTAAAAAACAGCAATTGGCCAGGAAAAGATTCACTGTAGTAGTGAGTGAAGATCTTACTTTTACTTACCTGGTAGCCGGCACTAGACTTTCTAGTATAAGCTTTCCTATGTGAAGTTTAATGAATTTGAAAAGAATTTTGGTAACAACTGCTTTAGTCCTAATAAGACAATTTCAAAGAAAAATCTAAAAATTTCCAAAACATTTAAAAAAGAAAGCCTTAGATTGAGGAAAATTTTAGAAAAAAAAGTAAAGGTAGATGAAATTGTATAGTAGGTACACAGAAAACCTATCTTAGGGCTCTGATCCAAGGGTTATATTTACCTACTAATTAGTTCCATATCCTACTTTCTAGAATTCAATGGCAAGTTAAGAATTTATCGCAAATCTAAGATGGATTGACTGTGGCAAGTGAGACTAACTGATTTTAATATGACACTACACATAAAGTTTTTAATGGAATTTGTTACACGCTCCCAAAATATGAACCACCTTTTTCTACTTTGTTTTGAGATTTTGTTTAGTAAAAATAATGCAGTATGTAGGATGGCCTTTTATAAATTAAATGAACATAAAGATCCCAAACAAATGCTATTAAGTAACAAACTATTCAAGCAACAAACACAAACTTTTTTTGTATTTTTATCAATTTGACTTTTAAAGATTTTAGTACATCTTTGTGTCCATCTAAGGAATGTTATCTGCCAATTACTATCTATTTCCTTTTATTTTGATCTTTAGCAACATAAATATAATCTTATTCTGAGGTAGGAGAATTACATAATATCTTGGGTTGTCTTTCTTTGCTATTTTAAAATTTTCAAATGCTTGGTATATTTTTCCTTTCATGTCTCAATCTACTTTAATCTCAATAGAGGTCTGCACACATATGTTAAAATTGATTTACAGTGCATGATGAATAATCTGGTAATGCTGGATTAAGTCTGATCTTTTCTTGTTTTGAGAATAGTGTTACTAATTTTATTTTAGGCTCCCGAAGAGAATAGTTATCTATTTACTGCATAACGAATCACTCCAAACCCAGTGTTTTAAAACAAAAAACAACAGTAAATATTTATTGTCTCAGTGTTTGTGAGTCAGGAAACTAGGTGCTGTTTAACTCAATGTTGCTGGCTCATAGTCTCTCCTGAGGGGTTGCAATCAAGTTGTCAGATGGGCCGTAGTCAACTCAAAGTGCAACAGGAGAAAATTTTGCTTACAAGCTCATTCAGCAGCTGTCAAAAGGCCTCAAAACATCCACTTCCAGCAGAGCTCATGAGAGCCGTTCCACAAATCTGCCTAATAATATGGCAGCTGACTTCACCCAAAGCAAGCAATCCAAAAGAGCACGAGCACACCAAGATAGTGAGAGAGCATCCAGCACAGAAGCCACTGTCTTTTTATAACCCAATGTCATTCAGCCCAGCTCAAGCTCAAGGAGAGGAGATTACATAAGTACAGGGCTTCACTGGGAAACATCTACTATATATTATCTAATTTTTATTCTCTCGAAATTCTGTGAATGAGGCCACTGAGGCTTGGAGGTGTTGTAACTTGCCTGAGTGGCAGGGCCAGGATTCAAATCCAGGTGTGCATGACTCCAAACCTATTCACTAAACCACAATACTACACTGCCTTCTTAGATAAGACTTCAGTTATGGCTGGGGGCCTTGGCACAAAATCTGTTTTGCTATAAATATGTAGAGGTTTCTTGCATTGCATATACTAGTACAAAAACCTGTCAGGATGCCAAAGCCCTAAAGATACAGTCATTGAAACATGTAATTATCTTCTCTTCCTAAACAGTAGGTTTAGGAAGGTTTCTGTTATATTAACATACAAATGGTTCCCTGAAATGCAAAAGAACCATTTAAAGAAAAACTGGCACATTAAATACATCATATACGAAATCACTGCCTTAAAGAATCTTTAAACATCATTGGCTGTATATGAAAACAATATACTACTTCCTTTGAGGTCCATACAAGAAAAGGGAAACATTCATAAAGGCAATGTGTGGTGCAGATCTCACCTTGTGGTACCTTTATGAGGCTTAGACAATCTTTGTTTGCTTACCTTCACATTTCCACTGGTTGCTAGAACTCACTAAGTCCATGTGTGAGCTGCTTCACAGCTGTGATGCATACGTGATTCCCATTAGGAAATCCTTAATACCCCAAATTAAACCAATGGAACAAAAGTACCATTTAATCAAATGGAAGTCAGTGTGACTACCTTTTTTCCTCTTGTTTTAAATAAATAGGATTGCTCTTCTTCGTCATTCAGAATTTTATGGTGTGTGCTTGATCAGTGAAGTATTTAAAAAACTACCATCTGTCTGGCACATTTTAAAACAGATTTATCCTACTGAGGGAACCAAGTAGGAAAACACTCTGTCAGTCCTCTTAAAGTCCATTGCTGTCTCCCAGCTGTACAGAAGAATGTAAGAAAACTCTTAACCATCCCCCTTCTTGTAAATAAGTAAAGGAGGTTTGCTTTCAATTAAGAAAGCTAAAGTTGGATATCCTTGCCTAAAAATGGCAACAGCACCTGCACATTTAGAAGATGCTGAAAAACGATTAACGTTTAAATACCTACCAAACACAAGTTATGAGAAATCAGGGATGTGGCAAAGCCTGCAAGTTCTCTCTGAATATCCATTCTTCTTTCCTTTCTTACCAATAAAATTCAAGTTTATTTCTAGGAACAATGCAAAAATCCTCAAGCTATAATTCCTAACATTCCTTTCCAGCTAGGGGCAGCTAAAGAGATGCTAAGGGAAACTGTTAGGTAGGATCCTAGGAGAGCTCTTTTAAAGTGGGACAGATGCCTCTTCCAAATTCTTTTTCTGTTTTTGGTTGTTTCATTCTTCCTTTCTCCTCCATCACAAATAGGCATTCTGTAGCGTTAGTGACGCAAGCTAATGCTAAAGATACAAAAAGTGCAAAGACAGAAGGATCCTCAATCCTTTATGACTTTGTTAACATTAAGCTTCCACACTAGCTCTGAACTTCTCACCTTAAGCCATTGCTATTTCTAGTTTCTGTTACTATGAAGCAAATAAAAATCCCAGTGATAAAGGTACAAACATTTTACTGTACATGTCTACAATTACATAAAACAATAATTTACATTTTAGAGTACAAGCTCAAGAACTTGAGGATAAGCTCAACATGTTAAGTGAATGAGACAGAAATTTTAGGAAAGTCGAGAATTTAAATTTGGGGCTGAAAAACAAACAACTGATGAATACAATCTCCCGTAATAACTAAAGAGTATAACATTTGTAAAAAATAAAATAATCATAATGATCACATAAATGTATGTGAATGCAGCTTGCATTGGTAAGTGCTTTTTCTTCTTTTCTCTACTACATAGAATATTTGTATTCACGAGCTAGAAGAGCAAAACAAAAAAAAACCTATAAAATGTTTAAGACAATATATAATGGGGATGGATTTAAAACTGTAGCAATGAAATTTTGCCTACCCAAATAAGTTAACTTGTGAGGTCTAAAAAGGAATATAAAATTTCTAATCAATTAAAAATTATTAATATTATGTGTAAAATATGATTGTAAATTTATCTCTGGGAAACAACTTGATTTGCAGATTGTATTTATTTATACTGAATCTCCTCAGTTTCATACTCATTAATGTGATACTACTCATTTTCCATTCACTGTGATTTTTAACAGTACATATATTTTAAGTTGCCACAGATCACTTCTGGAACAAAGATATATTTATTTAATGCAGAGTAGGACGAACCAAAGACATACTGATCTAAACCACAGAGATAAGAAAACTCCTCTCAACAATAAAATAATAGCATCAATAGCTAACACTAGAAGTGAATATTTTATATGCTAGGCAATATTGTAAGCACTTTACATGTGCTAACCCATTTAATTCTCACAATAATCGTATGTGAAGTAGGCATTATTTTTATCTCCATTTTACAGATGAACAAAATATGGCCAAGAGAAATTAAAGTACTTTCCTAAGTTTACATATATAACAAATAACAAAGCATGGTTTTAATCCAGGAAATTGGATTAAAAAACCCACAGTCCTATTCATATACTATACTTCTCTCACTAAGACAAAAATTTTACCTATGCCATGCTATAATGTTAATAAAGGGCTTTTCCATAAAATGGGACAATCTAGTAATGCAGAATTTGTGGCATTTTGGGTAGAAATTTCGTAAATTGATGGTCCATGGGCCAGAGACATTTATGAGGCTGGTATAAAAGCTATTATATGACTTGTTTCTATTTCAGTCATTCACTTTTCTTGTCAACTAAGCAACACTGACCTTCTGTATTTGCTTTTTATGTAACCAAAAGAAGCAAATGGTTATAAACTGTAATTCCTACAGAAACAGCAATCTCAAATGATATAAATTCTCATTTAAAACTCCAATTTCCCACCTATATTTATAGGTTAGGAAGGTTCAGAAGAAAATCTGGCAAAGTTACTTAAATGTTTTATACAACTGATTTTTACTATGCAACATTATAAATGCAATGGAGCTAGGAAGTAAGAAGAATGAAAGTTGAGAGAGTTTTCTTAAAAAAAAATGTTATCCATAAGGGCACAGTGCAGTTGAGATGCCCCTGAAATAACATAGATAGTAGCAACACAATCTCAAGACATCTGCTCTTTCTCTGCTGCACAGTGTACTACCTGAGGAACCAATTAATCAAGGCAATACTGCCAAAGCATTGAAACCTTTTCTTCTTGTGTTTTAATGTAAACAAATGATATTATGCAAGGGAATGAAAAAATCAAGCAATCTAAATGGTGTGTGGTAAATCAAATACATACTATTATATAGAACTTTCATGAGTAAGACCTATCCAAATGATTTACCACCTCATTTATTTTATAGATATTACTACACTTGGCTGAAAAATTATGATAGTTTTGCTGATGTATATCTAGATATCTCCAAATAAAAAAAAAGTATGGAGTTTAAAATCTGTTAAATGTCAGTATGTCAAACTAAAAATCTAATCATATTCTCTGAACACTTGGAGATCCTACCTACTTTTCTATGAAAAATCTAGCCATCAAAAACTATACAGATTCAGAGAATAGAAGCAGGACTACTTCCTAACTCATTCTATAATGACAACATTACCCAAATACCAAAACCAGATAAAGACATCACAAGAAAAAATAATGGCAGAGTATTATCCCTCATGAACATAGATGCAAAAATCCTCACCAAAATATTAGCAAATAAAATCCAAAAAATTATATGAATAATTAAACATGACCATGCTGGATTTATCCAAGGTATGCATGGCTGGTTTAACATTCAAAAATCAATTAACATAATTATCACATCACAGGCAGTTGACATCAACATTGATTATGTCAACAGATGAAGAAAAAGTGTTTGACGAGACCTAACAACCATTCATGATAAAAACTCAGCAAAGCAGAATACAGAACTTTTTCAACATGATAAATTTTTGTTACAAAAAACCTAAAGCTAACATCATTTTTAAGGTGACAAACTCACAGCTTTCTCACTATAATCACGGATAGCTAATACCCCAACTCCTAAAACAGTGCTTCACTGGAACTAAAGAAGATTCCTTGCTGTAGTTTCTAGATGTATAATCTCTGCTTGTGTAGGCAGTTTTTTAAAACCAGTCCTCTGGTCACTCTTCATTGTACATTTCAAATAAAATATTAGCTATGTGTGCATTTAAAAAATTAATCTTTGAATCCAAGCCACACCATGTAGAAATAAAATTATTAGAAAGAATTCTGCCCTTGTCTGCAGATACTTCCTTATCTGTCTTTGAGTGGAGGAGAGGTGGCCCTGAACCAGTATGGACACAAAACAAATTAACCCAAACCTCAGTGGTATAAAACAACTATTTATTGCTCATGAAAACTGTGGTTTAAGAATCTGAATACTACACAGCCATGACTGTTTGTTTTCGTTCCATGATGTCTGGAACCTCGGTTGGAAGACTTGAAGGCTAGGAACTAGAATCATCTGAGAGCTAATTTGCTTTCATACCTGTTGGTTGATGCTGGCTGGAGGCCTCAGTTCCTCTGCATTTGGGCCTCCTCAAGTTGTTCCCCCACATAGGTTAGTTTGAATTTCATCACAGGGTGGTGGATAGATTCCACAAATGAGTGTTTCAAGAGAGAAAAAGAGGTAGCTGGGAGTCTTAGTGCCTTTTATGATCTAGCTTCAAAGCCACACAATGTCATATCCATCATGTTCTATCTGTCAAGGCAGTCACAAATTCTAGCCCCAGATTCAAGGGAAGGGAAAACAGACTGTGTTTATTGCTGGGGAATGGCAAGAGAATGTTAGACTAGGAATACTACTATGGCCATTTTTGGAAAATGTAACCTGCCACAGGTCTTAATTAGATACTATTTTTTGACATTCTCATTTCCTGAGAGTGTTAGTCCTATCTCCAGTTCAGATATTGTTGGAGTAAGTCACCACCTTACTTCTAAATTCACCTAAATTTTCAGAGATAATATGGATCTCGACTTGTAGTCAGGAAGAATAACTTCAATCTTTAAGAGACTTAAAACATAGGAAAAAGCAAGGTTGAGAAATAACAGATATAGAAGATCTAGCAAATAATGATGGAGATAATATATTTGTGGAACAAATTACTTCCAGATTAGTCTTATTTTCAACAAAACCACTTACAACTGGACTTGCTTTACTTCTTGAAAAGGTAAACTTCCTTAAAAATGCATCACACTGTGTCTCCCTGAAAATATATGCCCTTGCCTACACATAATTTCTTTCCCCCTGTCTCTGAGTGCCTACCTCAGCAAGTAAAAATCAAGGAGAGAACCAGGCACATTCACTCATTTTACTCTAGTGAATTTACATAAATCCCATTCTTAATGCAGTGGGTGTATATTGCTCTGAGAGTTCAGTGGTATGAAAATGTTCCTAAAGCCTCAGTGTAAATGTTTCCCTAATCCAATTAAAGCCACAAAACAGACCCAGATGAATGAGTAAGTAACTGAGCTAAAGAACTCTCCCCGACCCTGATATCACTGTCAGTCTTGGCCTCGACTTCATCGGTCAGCACTTCTCCCTAAGCATGGCATGGCTCAGATGGGAAACCAGCACTCCAGCCTACTCTTGTCTCGTACACTCAGAACAAACCCATATGCTCTTCTAGCCAAAGCTCTGGAGGGGATTCTGAATGTACTTTTAAAATATAAAGAATAAAGATTAAAATGTTGGATATATAAAAAACAGACATAAAAACACACAGCAATCTATTTCAATTGATTTTCTCCTTTTAAATCTAAGACATAATCAATATACCATACATTTAAAAAAGTAGTATAAAGCAGGAAGCCAAATTTTTTCCATCATACCTCCCAAAGACTTTTGTCTTGTGCTTAAATATATTTTGTAATACAAAATACACAAAGAGATACATAGCAAAATGCATTTAAATATATGGGATCATAGGATTCAGAAGGTTTTATAAAGATAATCAACAAGTGTGGATAAATATTGTTATTTTTAATGGCTGCACAGTATTCCATTGTAACAATTCATTTAACTAGTCCCCTATTGATGGACATTTAGGTTGTTTCTAATCGTGAAAATCTCAAAAAATAAAATGTTATTGTATGAATAGGTTTCATGGGATTTGATCAAAAATGTAATATCAAATTTGATAAGGATTTACTGTTAAAAATTTCTTTAGTTGCTTAAAGGGCAGTTGAAAGGGAAGAGAAAGTTGTTTAAAGATGTACACATATAAGATAGTCTATTTCATAAAACAGAAAAGCTAGTAAAAATGGGTTGGTAGTAACATTTAGGGCTTGGACTCTTGTTAATGAGGCCTTTGGGAAAATATAAACATTCCTCCTGAATTCAAATCTCAAGCCTGCCCACCACATTCTTGTTTTCATCTTGAGCTTCTGGCACTTCAGCCTGCAATTGAGGTCTTGCACAGAGGCCAAACTAAACATTTGGGAATAAAAATTATAATGATCTCCTTTTTGTTTGTTTATTTTAAATAACATATAACATGAAGTAAAACAAAGAAAAAATAGGATGGGTAAATAACTCTTAATAAATAGGAAACTTATCTTTCAAAGCACTTTCTTGGATATTCATACATTATTCAGAATAGATAAGAAATTGCCAGTGTAAATTAGGTTGGCCTTTGAAGCAGAGAAGGATGGGGAGGTATGAATTCCTTCATAGATGTGAGTGAAAAACACACACACAAAATAAAATTATCCAAATGCATGGGCTAATGGCAGAAAAAAGATTTATTCAAATTCACTTTCCACATCTCCCTGTCTAGCTAAGTTTGCACGACTGACTAATGGTCATTCTAGTGAAACCTCAACAGATTGTTGTTTTTAATCATGAACGTTTTCATGTAGTTAAACCCTACTTCACTCTATTTTAATAGGAAAATAATTGTCTGCCCCTCAAGGCTTTCATACCAAACATGTCAAAGCACATTATTGATGATGTAAAAATCACTCTGACATGTTTAACATGAAATACTTCAGTGTCAGAAAACTATTCTCTTCTTAAAATGTCAGATTGTTCTCAAAGGCCTAACGGAGTCTGTGGACTTATTAAAAGAGTATGTTAACATTTCCTCGATTAGTTTTTAAAATGTATGCTCCTGTGGTAGGAGAGTGGTTCCCTTTGGGGGGCAATCGTGATTGGAAGAAGGCCTGGGGAGAGGGGTGGTCTGGGATGTTGGTAATATTCTGCTTGATCACAGTGCTTATTACACAAGTGTGCTTCCTTTGTGAAAATTTGCTGAGTGGTGTTCTTAGAACTTATGTTAAACTAGAATAAAAAGATTTTATAAAAGGAAGCAGCTGAGTGGATATAGTCTCATACACTACAGTTAACCTCTTGATATTTAAAATATGTTAATGGGATATTACTGATAATCAGCACAACAAAATAAAAAAATAATATTTCTACATTAATTAAAAAAAACCAGTTTTACATTATTGTGAAGCACTCTGTTATGTATATCCTAAATACAAACGTTTTCTTAATACTTAAGAGTTATGCAATCAAAGATTAATTTACATACTCTTTTTTTGACTTTCATATCATTGTAATTAGTACTATGTCTGAAAAAAATACAATTTCCTCTAAATAATGACAGTAAAGACTTATTAAATGCTTATAATATGCCATGTGTCAGGCATTGTGCTAAGTGGTTTAGGTACTCACTACCATTTAATCTTTAAAGAGCCAGTATCTTTCCTGCTGAGAAACACCATTCTAAGATGGCACATTTTGAATATTCAGTAACATTAGCTATTATTTGCACAGAATTTCCTTTCCTTTATAGTTCCCATGTTCTTTTACTTATTCCAACATAACAGGATCTATGATATCCCAGGCATGGTTCTGAACAATGTTACAATCTTAAAAATTCTGTACTACTTCTCCAATGCATCACTTTGAGGGAGTTATGGAGGATATAGAGCTGGGAAAAGCTTTGTTAACAAAGTTTTGAATAGCTTTACATTTTATAATATATCTGGGACTTGACAAAGATAAGCATAGAATGAGGGGGAAGAGGCAGTACAAGGAACCTTTCTGCAATTCAACATACTGAACTAATAAATTAGACTTATTTTCTAACCAATAACCTTTTCTGGTATCTAGTCTCTTCATTATCATACAGTTTGGCATTTATTGATTCATCAGTTACTCCATGTTTTAACAACCAATCTGATTAACTCATAAACTCTGTGAAAATGAGAGTCATGCTTTTTATACAAAAGGTTGGCAAACTTTTTTTGTACAGGCCAGATAGTAAATATTTTAGGCTTTTTGGGCCATAAGGTTTCTGGCATAATGACTCAACTCTGCTCTTGTAGCATGTAAGCAGCTATAGATAATATGTGAACGAATGGATGTCGTTGTGTTCCAATAAAACTTTATTTTAAAAAAGCAGAAAGCAAGCTGGCTTTGGCCCATTAGTCATGTTTGGCAACCTTGCTTTATCCCACAATAAATTTTATAGTGCTAGAGAGATAGCTGGGCTCAGTAAATACATCTTGCTTGACAGACTCAGCAACAGGAAATGAAGGAAATGGGGAGGGAAGTGGCATTAATTCTGAGTTCTCTAAGAGAACATATCCATATTCTCTCTGCTTCTAACCTGGAATATACTTCTTCCTCTCTTAAATCATATTCTAGAGCAATAGAGAATACACACTCTACTGATTTAAGAAGTTTTTCCATATTGGGAAAAGAAAAAAATCTAAATTGATGGAAGCATAAACTTGGTGCTCAGTGTGGTATCTTTTTCCTTATAGGTATAAAACGGACATTTGTAAATAAGGTAGAAAAATCCACTGGAAAAACAACCTATTCCTCAAAGGATACACAGAAACTCAAATATTGGTGGTCCAACCATGCAAAAGTGGTTAGCAATGGGATTTACAAAATAAGATTAATACAAGATGTTAAGTACTAAAATCCATCTAGTCACAAACGTGTGTTTTTAATGGCATTCAGAGCCATTTCCATAAAATAAAAGAACAGAGTTATTTTATTTCATTGAAAACATTATGAAAAATCCTAGAGTACCCTAGAACTAAGAACCTTTTATTATTTTCTCATGGCTGAAAATCATATTCATCTGCCAGTGACAACTAATGCTCATGGTTATGGTAGAGACAGAAGCCTGATAGCATGAGATGACAGCAAGGGACCACATCAACACATTTTTTTTCTAACATGAAATTGACATATGAGACACAGACACAGTATGGGGGTTCCTTCACAAAACAATGCAACAAAATAAGTACAGCTTCTTCTCAGACTCTCCTGAATAGAACAACTATTTCAGTAAGAGGAATCACCCCAGGCTCAGTCCTTATTGTGACCTCCAGACTCATTTGTTCAGCAAATATTTACTGAATGCCTATGAAGCATCAGGCACTAGTGTATATACTGGGGATACATGGCTTTTTATCTTTTAAGGCATGCCATTCTTCTAGCGGGGAAACAGATGACAACCATTTAAAACAGCAAATAAAATAATTTATGTTACTAATCAGTAATAGGAAAAAAAATAAGGCATTGGTCGTAGAGCATGGCAGGTCAGAGGAGAAAAGCATAGAGTAATTTTAGCTAAGATGGCTAGGCATGGGCTTTTCTGAAGAGGCAATAGTTGGGGAAACCTTTGCAAGATTTTGTTACAGTAATGTAATGATCTGATTTACGTCTTGAGAAGATAGATCACTGGCTTTTATATGGAAAATGCACTGCAGTGGGGGAAGAAGCACAAGACTGGAAGCAAACAGTCCTGGTAAAGATGATGGTAGCTTGGTCTTATAACACAGTAGTGGAGATGGAGATAAAGTGACATATTCATGAGATATTTTGAAGACATTATTGACTGGCTGAATCCAGAGAGTGTTGGCTTGGGCTAGAGAGGATGCAATGGCGAGATGGTGATAAATTGATGAATTTGGCATTGTTTTGGAATACGACTGTCAGTCTTGTTGGAAGACTATGAGAAAGGATGACTTATAGAATTTTGGTTTGAGGGACTGGTGCTATAATGAAGAGAATACAGACTTCTAAAAGAGAAAATCTGGCAGGGGATGGGTGGTGGAAATCAAGAATTCTGCTTTAAACATATTAAGTCTTTCTCCCTAGCCTAATCCCTAAGGTTGACTTCACAAGATAGGAAATCTGGGTGTTGTGTTCCTCTAGAAAAAAAATAACCTCATATTTCTTTATATTATCTAAAAGATTAAGCCTATATTACAGGTTCAATAAATACACAATAAAAGAATTTGTGAAACAAGTCATTATCCAACTATATTTAAAGTCCAATTATGTGAAAAGAATCGACAAGTTGGATAAGGAATGTGAAAGGCTTTCAGGGAAACTATTCTTTATTTCTATTTCCTATCTAAAAACCAAGATTCTCCACCATTTCCAATTTTAAGATTCAACCCTTTGTGGCTATATGCCCTTCTACACTGATATAACCTCTGCTGGTATTACCATCCTCTCTAGAAAGAGTACAAGAATGCTTATTGATGCATTACTAGAGCTTGTAAAACTATTACCAGTCCAGAAAGAGGAGAAGAGTTTTTGGATAAAAACATATGGATTTTACATCTAAGTAAAAATAATCATCATTAACCAACATTTTAGACTATAATTAGCTTTGAAACATGAGAATATTATATTAATGCCTATTTATAAGAAACAGAAATTCTGAAACTGGGTGCTTCAGAGCCTTTTTATTCCCCTCCTAGTTCCCATAATTATCAACTTTAAAAAGCAATCCAAATATTTTCATATGGATAGTACATACCTAGCTATCACATGTATCTTTTTATAGAGTGTACAACCTATATGTAGCTCTTTAAATATCATGTATGTTTAATTATATAATGATTATCTACAAAGACTTAATTTTAAAGAGAACTTAATAAAACAAAATGATATAAAAAACCTTTAAGTCACTTGTGTCATCATCCAGAACTAAGCTCTGTTAAACTGTGATGTACATTATATTTCTACTGAGAGACTAATCCTCACCTGTTGCTTGAAGAAACTAAATAGGCTTCTGTCTTGTAATATGACATATGCACCTCCACCACCCCACCCACACCCTGCCACTAAGATTTGCACCTACATCTTCAAGACCTGGATCCCAGACCAATGCTACATCATAATCCAGCCTGGGAAGTGCTGTGCTTAGAAAGGGACTATATTTCAAAGGAACTGTAGGACTTAGTCAACACATACCAGCAGGAGGCAGGAAATTATGCATGAAAGTTCTGGATTAGGAGTAGATAGAATTGGCTGAAGCCCTTGAGCTACTGTTTTGTAAATCTCCCTTCTGCCCAGTCCTACCTCATATTCCCCCATAGGTTCATTCTAAGGGCATTTCCCAATAAATTTCCTGCACACAAATCTCAATCTCAGTCTCTCTTTGAGGGACTGGACTTAAGACCAACTGGTAAGGCTGTGGTAATATCAGCTGATTATTAGAGCTGAATGTGGCATAAAGACACGAATTGTTTCCTGAGATCAAAGATACAAAGAAGAACATGTTTAGTAGTAAGCACTTTTTTTTCCTCCTAAAAAATGAATTCAAATTGGGAGGGTAGGGAGATAACTGAAAAATGTTCCAAATAGTTTGTGAGTCTCTTAGAAAAATATCTGTATAATTTAGGATACCTATTTTAGTAAATAGAAGAACAACATTGAGAAAATTGGTAGTGCTTTTGGAATCAGTTGTTTTGGTCATCACAACTAGGGTGTGAGTGCTACTGTCATCTACTGGGTAGAGGCTTGAGATGCCACTAAATATCTAACAATAATGGTACAGCTCTGCACAACAGAATTATATGGCCCAAATATCAACAGTGCCATTTTGAGAATCCCTAGTTTAGAGGTCATCAAGTATATTATGCTTATCATCTCATTCTATTCATGAGATTATGGGGATTATTAGCACCTCTTCATTAGAGATGGGAAATTGAGCTCAGCAAAAGAAACTAATTTGCCAAAGGTCAAAAAGAAAGCTACCAGTAAAAATGGAGCTAGTAGTTCATTCCATTTTATGCATTTATTTTTTTCTGGCCCAGATTGAAGTCACTATCTAAATTAAATAGCACTGGAAACCCTTATGTCCCTCATCTTCACCCCTTAATCTCATCCCTACAAATAAAGAGGCTACAGCCTATTTCTAAAACTTATCTGCAGGCTCGAGACTCATTCACTGATAAATTCAGAAACTTCATTATATTAAGAAACCAAACCTTTAATTTGCATCAGAGAACAAAAAATAATTTGCAAATTTAGGCATCCAGCATTTACATAATATTTATTCCCAAAGCTGGATTCTAATGAAGTATTTCTACATTAAACAGGACTACTGGAGGATTTAATGTATCTATGTAGAGCATTAAAAAAATCTTTTTTTTTTTTTGTCATTTACTCCTGAGAGATAAGTCTGTCTTATTTCAAAGTTTTCTACTTGTAAAATAGTAACTGATTATGAGGCCTGTTGTAAGGATTAGACAAAATAATGCACATGAAATATAGTGACTGATAAACCATACACAAGAAATAAATGGTATCTGTATTGAATATTCCTTGCTTTTTGGCTCGCAGCATCTTTCTCCTCTTTAATGTCAACTTCAATTCCATTTCAGAAATAAATTCTTCCTTATTAGATATAGTCTGATAGGCTGTAATTAGAAACTTGGACCTCCCCTAGTCAAAGGGCAGCCATGTAAACCCAACTAATCCAATCAGATGCTCCCTCCCTAAAATTTATATACTGTGTGGAGAAACAAAGAGACAGAAAATGGTTAGTTTTGTCCACCCCTAGTAATGGTATTTTGATCAATTTTTCCCCCCATTACGAGAGCACTGTTCTCTGAATTTCTAAAAATAACTTGCTTCTTTTGCCAATTTCCAAGTCTGGTTTATAGCCTCCCGTCAATTCTATATGCCTTTGTTATCCTTTCAACAAAATCCCTTTTCCTTAAAGTTAGCCTGATTCAGTTTCTATTGCTTGTAACTAAAGAACTCTACAGATATGCATTAATTATATCTTACATAAGCATCAATCGTTTAATCTAATTAGTATTTGATTAAATTAAGTACAAATAAGATTTAGTGACTTCTACTTTCAGAAATATCTTTAATCATTGATTTGTCTTTTGGTTTTAGTACTAATTTATATCTACACACAGTGAAATCTACATAGGAACTGAAGACTGTTTACCTAAAAGAAAATTTTCCGGTAGAGCAAAGGTGCTGTATAAGCAGTCATCTTTGTTTGCTCTCTGTTAGAGCAGTTCTTGGTAGGACTTCAAGAAATACAAGGCAAATGAAAAGAAACTGAATGTCTGATTGATGTCTGATTGCCTGGGTCCACAATTCTATAGGCTCACCTGAGATCTTAAATAAGAATTTTTTCAGATATAGAAGCTTTCATTATTTTTGGCTTTCTTTCTGCGTCTTGGATGTGGTTGCTCTTTGGGTATAGCTATGGGTCAGACTCTGTGTGGTAAATCTGAATCTGCAATTACTGGCATCAGGGTTGGAGGAAAGGAGTGTAGCAGTAGTGTAACTGCATGTTTCTTAAACAAGGAAAAAAATGAATAATCACTTTGGTTTTGCTTTAAAGATGCTTTGATCCACTTCATTTTTTCACTGTGGGAAGACAGAATAGCAATTCTCTGAGTTACTTTAGTATTCACTTCCCAGAATAACTTTTTCAAGGCCATGGAATATTATGCCTCTGTCAGTTGGGTGGGTGGCACAAGATGAAGAAGCAGTAAGATGGCATTTCAGTGCATGCTACAGAAATACGTTCTTTCCCATCACTTGGTATACAAAATTCAGCACTCCATTAGTTTCCCCACATTCCAGATTAGATGATTCTAAAGGCAAACAGTAACAATTTTTTGAGCAGGGAAATTTAGAAAAACTAAAACATAGTTAAAAAGGTCAAAGAATCCCTGGTTCTTATTGAATAATTATGCCAAACATCAGATTTTTGTTAAAAAATTTAAGGAGAAAGTCCATTAGCAGATACTACAATGGGTAACAATTCTTATTTTCAGTACTATTGAGGCAGCTTTTACCAGTTATAAAACATAGAGTTTAGGTTGTTCTATAGCACCATTACCCATCTGTCATTTTGTAGCAAGTTTCTAAACTGAAATAGCAATTCCTAAAGTATCTCCACAAATTAATTTATAGCTACAGAGAAGCTTTTCTTCTGCTAAATTTCACATAAGTTGGTTACCTGCCACACAGATCATTTTTTCTTGATCTTAGGTGAGTGAAATATATGCACAGAATCTTTTAAGTGACACAAGCATTTGCATGCATACAATTTAATAACTGTTTAAAACTTTCCAAAAAAAGACATGGAAATATTTAATTATTATATAATATATCCCTTTTCATAGGAAATATTTTGCCTCCCCTCCTCTCCTTGTGGTAAGGAAGCAATTGATTCAGGGTGGTCCTTTGATTATTCTTTCTTCTTAGCTGTATGCCCTCTTTTCTCAACCTACCAGTTAGCAATTCTACATTTTGTGAGAAATATAAGTTCTCTGGTTGTATGAGATTTCAACATATTAAGGATTATTCTGTACTAAACACATAACAGAATTCATCAATTAAAGATCTTTATAATTCCTAATGTGACATTTTCAACATCATGTCTTATGGTAATAACCATAGTCACAATGAAAATTCAAGTGTCATAAATTATTTCAGCAGGTACTTATTAAAACATAATCTAATTTTGCATCATGAAAAACCATGCTAATCATTTACTGTGGGCTTTTAAAGCCCTATGTCAAGAAGCCCTATGTCAAGAGTATGTATATACTGTACAAAACAAATAGAAAATTCAACAAAAGATTGTCGGAGTAGATCTGTTCCATAGAGATTTGAACTGCATTGTCAATGGTCAGCACAAGAATTTTCCCCATCACCACCTCTGAAGCTATAGTTGTTTCATTTTTATGCTCAACCTATTAATATTTGATAGTATATGGTCTGACCAATCTCACCTTTCAAAAGAAACCAGTCAAAGCAATTCTTGTGCTGACCATTGACAATGCAGTTCAAATCTCTATGGAACAGATCTATTAATTTAGCTCTTCACAATACCCTTTGTATTTGCTATGTATGAGCCTAACAAAAAAGGACTAATACTTTATTATTAAAACTATTTTTGATAGAAACTTTGAAGCAAAGATGATAATGTATCTAAAGTAACCAGAACCCTCATGAGACACTGGGTGTCATATATTCCATGTAAAAATCCCTTTGCATTGTCTATAATATGCTGTATCTGCTTAGAAGGGAATTAAAAGTATACTTAGCCAATACTGTCTACCTCTTAAGTAGTTCCTCAGGATGGTTTTACCTTGGTGAGTTTACTACATTCAAGAACTGGTTTTCAGCTGTGCAGGTATCAACCTCAGATTTGTCAAAATATTAAGCACAGATCTTTCTCTTAAGAGAAGACTTGGAGTAACTCATGTTCATAAGACAGACTATAAAAATTTCTCTATGTTGTAAACAAGTCACAATCAGAAAGTTGCCTAATAAGCATGGGGTCTGAGCAAATAGGGTTATAGCACATAAATGTTTAATGATGTTCTTTCATTCATGAAATAAATTTTATCGAACCTCTGCTGTATGCCAGGCTTATTCTAGATACTGAGAATACAGTAGCAAACAAAATAGACAAGAACTTTTCTCCCTCAGAGATTATATTTTAATAAATGAGACATACAATTAATATGGATTTTTGCCTTTTTTATTTACTGATGTATCCCTAGTATTAGAGTAATGCCTGGCACGTATTAGGTATTTGATATTTTGATTGAATAAAAATGTAATATAAACTATTTATATAGTTTCAGATAATTTTATGTGCTAGGAAGAACATAAAACAGGATAGTGGTATGAAAAGTAAAGGTACAAGAGAGGGTAGCTAACCTAGATTGGGTGTTGTGGTAGAGTAAATTATTGTTTGGCTAACATTTATCCATTATTTCTCCCCAGTAGAGTGAAATAGATTTTTCCACTCTACTAATGTTGAATTTGATGGTGTAACATGCTTGGCCTCATGTTACATGAAATGTATTTCTCTGCCTTTTGACCTTGGGTTTGACCATATGAGTTGCTTTTGACCAACAGATGTCAGAGATATGATACAATCAGGAACTTGTGGGGTTTTACATGTTTGGGTTTTCACTCTTGTCCTTCTGCCATTGACATGAGAAGAACATGCTTTGGAGAGCATACTATTGATTCCTTCTGAGTTTTAGAAACTCTGTTAAAGTGGCTTAAATTCTTCCACCAAATTCAAGGATGTTGATTCTTAGAATATCTGTGCTACTTTCACTATCTCATGACTACTGATGTGGAATCTTAAATATAAAAGATATAAGAGTGAACAAGTTGCATCTTGGTGGGAGAAATGAAAGAAAAATATTTTTACCAACTATGAAAGTACAAAATAAAAATGGTAGATGTAAAACATTTTTTTATTAACAGGATTTTTTAGTAATTTAACCACTAAAATCAACTAAGAGCAGAAGGAGAGCATGTTTGTTTAGTCCAGTGGCTAAACTCCAGGCCAGACAAGATATTTTCATTTTCAACACATGATACATAAGAAAAGGGAAATTTGAACCACAGGAATGAAATAAATATTGAGGACAAAAGCAAAGTATTGAATATATTATAGTCACACTAAATCTTAAATGAATACAAACACTCTAAACTATAAAGACAAACTAAGCAACAAAGGTATTCTATATGCTAAATATCTCCACAGATACATAAAAGGAAGACATTAAAATTCTTGTAACATGGCAAAGAAACTATGATTAATATACTGCTGGTATAAGGTAATAATCATATTGTACATAAAAAAATATGAAAATATGAAAAACCATGGTGACAAGAAAATGGAATTATTTAATTAATCAATCCACATTGTACTTCAAATATCAAATGTTCGGAAAGTCATCTACATTAGAAAACATCTGAAAAGACGCAAATAGATTACAGGGATCTAACATTGCAACTTACTAGTATTATAATGTTCTAGACGGGCAGCCAGGTTTTGAGCAGCTACAATCTTCTTTAATAACCAGCTATCTCAAAGGAAAATAGGAGTGAAATGGACCAGTGAAAACAGTCACAACAAAACCTATATACTTATTAAATAGTTAAGGACTGAAACTTATTTTTCAGGCTGAGAATATACATGACTTAATGTGATAAACAGTACTTTGCTTTTAGTTTCTCATTGTTTTCTTCAGTTTTACACTTATAATTGGAGTTGAACAAATAGCAGAGGCCAAAGATAATAAGCTGTTAGCAAGAAAATGGAGAAGAGGTAGAAGAAACAGACCTACTGATGAGTGTGAAATAAATATAGAGAATGAAGAGGGTGCCAAGGACACAAAATACAACTAAAATTTAATTTAGGCAAATTCAGTAGAAAGACAGGTTAATCAAGCTCTTTTTACTTTAGTAACCTTAATGACCATCATTCTATGAAAACAAGTACAACATCCAAGATGTCCCTGAATTACCAAGGGGAAACTATTGGTTAACTCAAGAACCATTTAGTCACTAAAACTTAAAAAAAAAATCTATTTATACAAGCCCTCTAAATTATCTATTTTTAACATGTGTACATGGAAACAGAAACCTTATCTATTCAAAATATTGACTCCCTTTGAAGAGCATCATATAATTTAGTCATAACTATAGAAATCTCAGATTATTTGAAAAAGAATCCAATTGTAGTGCCCAAGTAGCAAACATCACAAGATGTCAGATGAATCTGGTAATTACTAAAACCTGTTTTAGAAAGAATAAAACCTATCTAGGTTGACTTCAAAAGATTAGTTTTAGAATTATCCAAGAGATTAAAAGCTGGAAAAGTATTTCTATAGTAACCACAGCAACTTAGAAAAAATTCCCACATATGCAGTGGCCATTTGTAATGTTCTCTGATTTTTGATAACCTTCCTATGTTTAATGAATTTCTAGCCTTATGAGGTATCACTTCCCTAGGTAGAAAACTCAGTTATCTAGACCTCTCTACTCCCAAGGCTCTACTAATCAGCCAACCGTGAAAGACTTTGAATCAGAAGTGAACAATCAGAGGAAAGAAACTCTAGATAGCATCCATTTTGCTCATAAGGATAAGAAGCATTCAACTGTTGGGCATCACAGTGGTTGAATTAAGCAGTGAGTTCTCATGCTGCAAAAGGAGATTTATCTTTAAGCGAGTTTTGAGGTGTAATTTTTGCTATTGTCTCTGCAACCTTAACCTTGACTCTGGTTCTCTAGGTCTCACCAGTTTAGTCAACTACTCAATTTATTTTTAATAAACTTTTCTGATGCACAACTAGATGAAGGCATCTTCTGTTTCTTAAAAGAACTGTGGTTAACACTAACGAAAGCAACTTAACCTTAGGGAAATCAGGAAGATCTATGATTATAGTTATCTGGCTCTGTAAAAGCTGACGGTTCTAAAAATTCAACTGGTTTTCTGGAAAAAAAGTAAATTCTGGCTACCCATTACTTGCAGTAGCAAAGTAACAAATTATTGACTATAGTCATTTGAAACTAAGTGATCAGTGAAGGCAAGACTTTGGGAGATCCAGTGGCTAGTAACATGGAACAATAATATGAAGAATATGAAGAATTCAAAGACAAAATAAGTTGCTGCTAATTCCACAGCATGGCTTTTAAAAAGATAATGCAATGCCCACAATCCTAAATTCTTAGTTTAAGGCAAGACTCACAGCCAAGAGCTACTCCCTAATATGTTCCCTGGGAAGGAAAAGCCAGCCAGCCAGCCAGCATCAGTGAACAACACTTTTTTATAGGCCAGGGGCACTAATGGGTAACAGTATTTTCAATGTAGATAATGGGATGCTGAGGTGGCAGACCTTAGGTAGAAGCACTTACGGTGCAATAGGCAGGGGTAAATGGTTACTGTTATTGCTAGCAGAGCTGAGCTGAGATCATAATTCTTTGACCTACTGTTATTATTGTCTTTGGCTACTTGATCAGGTTGATCCACATGGACCAACACATAGGCATGCAAAAAATTTCAACTCAATAAAATTGATAAGATAAATAGTTTTAATAACCAGAGGTCTGACTTGAGCAATTATAATAAAAATTTGAAATCTCTTTTCCAATTTCTAGTCCTATGTCATTTCACAGATGCAGAGTTTTATGAGTGAAGGAGAGAATGCAAGTACTTGAACATGTATATTGTGAAGACATCACAGGTAAACTTTAAACTGTCAGCTTGGCTTTCCTCCTCAAAGTAACTGTAATGCAGAAAGGGAATCACCAGGTCTTTTGGGTACTGCTGTACAACAACACTGAATAAACACGAAAAACAGGGACCTATAATACCATTGTGGACTAGTAATCAGAAAGCATGTTTGTGGGATTAAATGATGAATCTGCCTCATATCCTGCTCGGTAGGGTCCTAAACACACATGGATTATACAGCTGGCACTGGAGAAGGAGAGTAGATTACTAACGAATTATTCAGATAGTAACTTCAGATGCAGCTGCTATAGCAGATGTATATACTTTACTAGAGCTCTTAGCCACAGGTATATAACTATTAATTTGGCAAATGCTTTTTTCTCTCTATCGCAATAGATGGAGAATACTTTTGACAACTGTTTTCGTGACAGGTAGAACAATAAACCATTTTATCCTAGGTTCATAGAAATTATTTGGCAATGAAACACCACATATATTTCACAAAGACCATACTGTCTAATACCACACAGGGCAATTACACTGATGACATATGTCTCCAAGACCTGAAAAGCAGGAAGCAGTAAGTACTCCATAAGAGGTACACCTCAGTTCAGTGAAGTTTCTGAGGGTACAGTGATCTTGAGCATATCAAGATGGCCTCTACAAATTTAAAGGTAATTTCCTGTGCCTCGTACCTCCTACAATTAAGAAAGAGGCATAGTGCTAGATGGGTCTCTTTGAAGGTGATATACATCACCAAGGCAAACCTGCTTTGACCTATTTATGAAGTCACATAAAAGCCTTTAGCTGTGAGTGGGCCCCAGAGGAAAAAAGGAGGCTTCCTAGTTCATCCAGGCCACCTAAATGAACCAACAATTCAATGGGTGTTAGAACTGTCAATAGCTTATCGAGATCTACATGGTATTTGTGGCAAGTTCTGATAGCAGAAATCTCTAAGGTTTTGGAAGAAAGTCATGAGACACAAAACTCTGGTCCATTTGAAAAGCAGCATTTGGCACACTAAGTGCCACTAGGATTTCTATACTTGAATGTAAAACAACAAATGTGACTTAATCTGTTCAAAATTAACTTGGTTTAGCTGATTCACCCAACTATTAAATCAGGCATGCTCAGTAGTGAGCCATACTAAGTGATTGTGATATGTATGGAGTGAGATTTGAGAAGGTTCTGACAGCAAAAATTGCATGATCAGATCACTCACACATTCAGCAATACTTGCCTTGTGATTGGATGTCACAAGAGACTTCAAGCTATTCCCTTTGTGAGCATATTTTGTTTTCATAAAAAATAAGTGAAGTGTTTTTTTTTTAATATTTTAGTTGATGTTACTGTTATTATGTTTAAATTTGGAATAAGGTATATTTTGGAGTTTAGGTTTAAGAATTGGCAACAGGTGTATATAGATGTTGAACAGTCAAGTAATGTATGGTAGCATGTTTGTCATGTTTTCTTGTTTTGGCCTTTTTGAAAACTCTTAATACATCAGGGGATATCCTATACTTATAAGTTCTGTCACTGCAAGGAAGAATGCACAAAAAGTGTTTTTTTTTAGCTTTATTTGTTCCCAATAGATAGGCATATGACTAATTTTACCCCAAAACTGAAGAGTGAAACTCCATGTGGGACCTTCTTTGCTGGTGAGGGTAGTGGCATAACTTTGGCTTTCAGGAGAAGCAGAGATTGTGAGATAGAGTTAGTGATACAAAAGTGACATAACTGAGGAAATGGAAGAACCACAGTTCCTTTAGTGCTCGGTGGGGAGGCAGCAACACTAGGATTTTCTCATTAGGTCAGTTCTATACCATGGTTTTGAGCTTTGCTTCTGAAGCTGAATTTCAAAGCTTGTTTCTCTCATCTAAATAAACTTTTAATATATAATCCCCTTTTCTACTTAACCAAAATCATATTCTGTTGTTTAATGTTAGGAATTCAGTCTAAATTTTAAAATATCTTTAGTTTTCAAAGATCAACAACCTGTCAAATATTTATAGGATCTTAATATGAAGTTAATCTCAAATTCTCTGATAAAGGGATGCAATGATAATAATTAGTTCTTGGAGGTAAACCAATGTGAATGTTAGAGCTTTATACGTAAAACTGAGGATTATGGAATCTCACTCGTGAAATCTCAATTGAACCAATCAATAAGAGCAATGAATGAAAAATTACCAGTTAAAGAATATAGGATATTAAATATCTTTAAAAAGAAAAAGAAGAGATATACTTTGGTCCATCAATCCCAGAGAAGAAAAAAAAGTGTTAGTAAAATCACTGTTTTGATTATCCATTTGGTATCCCTTGTTTAAAAAAAACCCACAAAAGTAGTCTGACAATTTATTTAAAGACTAAATCAGACTGTGATTCACTCATATTCTAATGGATTTCATTTAAAAACAATGTGATGATAATAAGTGGTAAGTCTTCCTCCTCTGTTATAGACTAGAGTTCCTGTATATTAAATAACTGGCCTTTGAAGAATGAGCACAAAGCATACAAAGCAAGACAGGAGCACAGAGAGGTCATGCTGGTGCATATGAATCAGCACTGAACAGAATGTCAACAAGGTTTTCTCTGTTTTCATATGGGAAGAAAAATACCGCATCTCTTAGAAAATGTTTTTTTTTTTTAGGCTGTTTCCAAGGCACTATTAGTTACAAACCAAATTGTTATTTTTTCTATTTTTTCAAAGGAAAGAATTGATGGCTGAGGAGATACATATGATGAAAAACAACTATACAATAAATCAAATAGATTAAATTTAAAAAACTATCAAGTGTCTTTGAGTAATGAAACCACCTCCCTTCTATTGAAAGATTTTGATAATGGAAGAAAATAAGAAAATAGCCATTTTAGAAATTTCATTAAAAAAGAAGAACATGAAAAATAACTCATCTCTTAACTATTTATAGATTTGAAAAATAAGTCAAAGAATGGAAAGTAGCAGATATTCATGAGTATTCAGGATAGTTTAAAAGAATATTAACCTATTATGGATTAAACCTATAATCTTATAGATATAATTTCTACAGTCCAAGAGGAATTTGTTATATTTCTAAATATTTCACAAGAATTTCTTGTGGATACTAGCGCAAAGCTTGAACTGTTGCATCTTTTGTATAAATAACAATAATGTTTTCTCTTTACTTAGCATATAGAATTAAGAATTGAGAGCCGTTAGAGAGCAGTTTTAGACTGGATTAACTACTACGGTTATACTGTTTAACTCTTTGCTAAAACAGAATAAAATTAAGTTTAAAAAATATTCTCCAAGCCAACATGACTTTAAAACTTAAAATGGGTTGTTTTCAACAGAATATGTTGGGATCATGACTCAGTTCTCTAAATTTGCTACAAAAAAGCCTATATATTTGGATACATTTTGAAAGACTAAATAATTCTGACACATTAGTTTTGTTTTTTAATTCCTAGAGAAAGTGTAATTTTAAGGAATTTTGGCATTACCCTATATGTCAGCAGAAATGTACATTAATTCCAAAGATATACCTATGAAGACTTTTATGAGAACTAGAGAGAACAGATTAATGGGCTGCACTGGACACAAGGTACAGATAATACTGCCTAGCATAGCAGAACTAGATTGGGTTTAAAAAATTACTGTTCACTTATCACTGCTGCATAAGCTTCTGGTGGTTTCAACTTCACAGTCCTATTTATGTTGTATATTTTATACAAAACCTCATATTAAGACTTTGTCAATCTTTTACCACCATCTAATACAGTCATGACAACTAGGAAAACACTAGGTCTGTATTTTACATAAATCAAAACCTTCAAACTATGCAGAAATGAAATAATACTTAAAGTATATAAAATAATAGTCTCTCTAGGATACTCAAAAGTTCACATAGGTGATAAAGATATTTAAACATAATTGATAAATTATTTGTAATATGTAATTTCAACAATTTCCCAAGTGAGGAAGGTGTGTGGTGTACACTAGTCATGTCTTTCTACTTTTCTTCCTTACTTATCTAATTAAAGAAATTTAATTTATTTAGATAAAGCCTATAAAATTTATTTACATGAAGCCTGAAAAGTAGAAAAATATATTAAAAGCTTATTAGTGGAGAAATTGACAACCCTAGAACAACAGGTGAAAAATAATGTGTAAATTATCCAACTAAACTTAAAGAGTTGCTAAGAATCTCCCTATATGGTCTGCAGCCAGAAAGAACTAAATTAAAATTTTGATTCTTACTGATCTTCGGCAGTTATCTAATATTGCTGACTCACAGTTTTCCTTATATGTAAAATGCAGATCTTATTTTGGGGTTGTTTTGAGGATTAAGTGAAATAGTATATATAAAGCAGCTACTATAGCATCTTGGACAAATTTAGCATTCAATAAATAGTGGTTTGGATATTTTCTGATATAGAACACTTTACTTTAAACAACTTAAGATTCCTTTTAAGTCAAACATTTCTAGGTGTTCCTTTAGCTTTAAGATCATATTAAGATGTTTTCTGGGTATCTATATTGCTGAATTTCCACAGTAACTTTTTCTTTAGTCGAACAAGGTCAGAACTTTCAAACTTTTCTTCTAGGTTATATCTTTAATAGTTCACTCTGAAAAGTCTGATTTCGATGAAAACATCAACATTTTTTCATAAATATGAAACTCAAAACTGGGCACCGTTCTACAGTTAAAGCACCATAATAGAAGATAGTGATAACATGCACTCCTGATCTTGTGATGAGTCCTTTTCTGTATCACTGAGTACCTCGTGCCCTTCTAGTTCTTTTCGCTGTTCATGTTAAGTATGTACCTCTTCACTGCTTTTAGCTGCTGTGGGCTTTCATAATCATCTTCAGATATTGATTTCCTCCTAAATAGTACAGTGAAACTGCTAGTATACTTAGAGTTGGCAAGGCCAGTTGGTGTAATGTAAAGAGTACAGACAGGATCAAGTCTCAGCTGTGCTATTTATTAGATGTAACCTTGGAAAAATCAATATTTTTATCATCTCTGATTTTCTTGTTTGCAAAATAAGAATGGTAATTATGCAGATTATTAAGAGTCAATATATGTAAAATTCTTTTTCCGTTTTAGTTGCTAAACAGATATATATTGTTATTATGGATACTAGGGTGTAAGCTCTCATTCTTGGTATTTCATTTATCCTGTATCCTGAGCTCAGTTCTCAAACTATTAAAGCTGCTCAACATTTCTTTATAGATTGTAGAAAAAAACATTTATAATGAAGCTTCTCAGTACATAGCCTAGGATGGAACATGGAGAGGCACAGACTGATGATGTATGCTGTGTAGTTAGTTATACAGGCATAATAAAATGCTGGCAATTTGAAATACCATTTTATTCTTCATCTAGCTATGGCAGGAGCAGCACAATGAAGGTAATTGTGGGCCCTTAATAAACAGTTCATAAATAAATAAAGGTATAGACATGTGTTATGTGTTTTAACCAGTCAGGTTGAAGGGTAAATCAATATAAACAAAAACAAAACCTCCATTTCCACTGCCCCCAATAATCTGAGCTTTATGAATCAAAACATTCTAGAATTACAACTGAAAGGTATATCAAGAATCTAGAGATAATCTTAAAAAAATCTTTATAAATTTGCCTATTTCTAAAAGAGACCAAATCCTTTGGTTTCTCATAAGCTTTTATCCATCCTCTATTTACTGTATAGCCTAGACCATATTTTAGCTTTCATTTGATTGAAATTAAAAAAAAAAGCCTGATCACCATAATCTTAAATACTTTTGGAATTCTATTATTAATTATCGTCGGCATAATGCTTTTGACCTTTATTCAAGCACTGCCATGTGTTATGATGTCTACTAAAGCTTCAAGTCATTACTTTGACCTTACATAGTTACTTAAGGAAATATGCTCTTATATTTTCCTCCAAAAACAAGATCTTAACCTTTTTAAAGACATAGTGCTCCTGGTTCTCCATAGCTGCTTTGATCTGGTAGACACTACATAGTGCCCATACAGCTAACAAAAAACAAACATGGGTCTCTGTTATCCTCTTGTTTTTCAACTTGAAACTTTCATTTCTGTCCTATTCATGAATCTTTTCCGTATTCTTTACTGCTGCATCTTGCCTACATAGGTGGTATGCCTAACAGCTCAGAATCCAGGTCCAGACTCTTACTTTCCAGCTTTGTGATTTGCTAGCTAATAATATTTTAAGTAATAAATACACACATGCATACACATATATACACACACACACACACACACACACACGCGCGCGCGCGCGCGCGCGCGTGCGCGCTTATATAATAACCTTAGACAGTGCGTAGGATCACAGTAAATACTATGTAAATATTAGCTTTCATCATTGTTGCCATCATCATTTCAATTTTTGGGCCTCTGATAGCTACTTCTTCCTCTAGGTCTTACCTCCATTTTTCCTTCTTGACTTGTTGCTCACCATTTATATTATAAGATATCCAGCCATCCTGACTAAAATCTTCACTTGGTTTGACCCATGCTAGCAGACTATAACTAACCATAGACATTCAATAATAATATATCCATCAGGTATGTCAATTTCTAACTGCTATGGCTTATGACTCAAAGCTGACACTTTGACTTTGTTGATTTGTTTTTTATTTGAATCAATTCTTATCGATATCTAAATTTGAAGAACTTTAATATAGTGCACAAATGGAAAAGAGTCATCTGAATATTTAAGAAGTTAAAGCCTTTCACCAAAGAATATCAGCTAACTGTCATTGATATAACTCAAAAGGTGATTATTTAGATGAACATTTTAAATTATTATACGAAAAAGAGATAAACATTTTAAAATATGACATGACCCTAATGTAGTATTTACATTAACTATACTTTCATTTATAAGTTTTGTTTTGGTTTAACAAAAATGCTGCCCCAAAAATCAGGTAGAGAAGAGTAGTAGATTAATTGCTGTACCAAACTAGTTTTTATGTGCATATGCATAAATTTAAATTTGAAATTTTAAGTTGGAATATATGTAGTATTTTCTGAAACAGAAATAATGAGATTTAATCTAAGCATTAAACTATATATATATCTTCTAAATTTCCCCACTATTGAAATGGAAATGATCAACAGATTCATCTCACCAAAGTTCACAACTGTTCATATGTAAGTTCTTTCAAAGTTATCCTTTATGTGAATCTAGCAAAATAAGAAAGATCAAGAAGACTTAAAATGTAAAGTGGAGGATAGTAATAAATTTGATCTTAAAGTATATTGTATAAAATAAGATTTCAAAGAAGAGTGTAAGTTAGAAAAATAGTTTTTTAGATTACGTATATTAACTTTTAAAACTATAGATTAAAAGCTATTCACCTCTTTTGTTTTACTAACCCCTTTCCAAATCAAATTTTCTATTCTTTAAATTTAGAAAGATACATTTCTGACCTACTATAACATCATTTGGCAAAGTGATTTATACTAGCTATTTCTAAATCCAAATATCTTTCCATTTATTTGTTATTGTGCCACTTAAAATGGGTAAAACTATAAATTTGTAAGGTAAATTTTTGATGGTTTGAATTAAAATACAATTGGTGTGAAGTAGGTTAAAATCCCTTTGTCACTGAAAAATGAAGTACAATTAAAAGCACAGACAACTGAATGTTAGGGTATATTATTCATTTTAATATGCCTTGATCAGATAAACACATTAATATGAGAACAAAATCAAGAGTTATAAAGGCAGATGCAGAATTGCTACTGTGATACTTTTTTCATAGGCAAGTATACAGCTTGCACCAAGATAAATAAAAGGCTAAATAATTAGCATAAGAATGGGGGTGGAGGCTGGGAATGTGAGAAAAGTGCCATTTCTGTACATTAACATATAAATAATGTATAAAGTAACTACTATAATGCAGTCGATTTATACCAAAACTTAAAGCCCCTCATGGGATTTATTCATCAGTTATCAGGAAAAATGTCACTTACAGTCTTAGTAGATTTTAAAACTGTAAGAGGTATTAGAGATCAGCTAGTCCAACTTTCATATTACTAAAATGAGACAAGTAAGGTGCCACAAGATATTAAAAAACTTGTCTTGAAACCATGATTAATTCAAGTTAACTGTAGAACTTAACAGAGACCAGAGAGTTAATTTGGGCCAAATGTTACCTTTTAATAAAGTTTGAGATGCAACACTCAAGAATATCCAGTGAAACTGGATTAAATGACTCCTGTTATAATTTAAAAATTCTGACAATGCCTTGACCACAAAACCTTCAAAGTGATAATTACTCCTTTCTTTTCTCTAAAAATCTGAATTAAAAGAATCCTCTAAAGTGAAGATTATTTTCCTGGAGGTGATTTAGAAAACACAGGCCATAATTCAGGTTCTTAAGAAAAAAAAAAAAATCTTTTATTACATTTGGATGAGATTTTATTTTTTAGGAATCACTGCTTGGCTATGAGTAGTTATTACTGAATATTATTCACACTTCCTCCCTCATAGGAAGCTCATGTGTGTGACAGTCTTAACTTGTCTAATGGGTTGCAACACATGTTAAATGTAATATGTTATAACATGTAATATGTTATAATACCTTATCTGGCAATTAATATCAAGAGAGAAATCTTATCCAGAATAGCACCTAAGGAGTTTCAATTGTCTAGTTATAATGAGGCGTAACAAAAGAATAAAAATTTAAAGGGCTGACAGGAAGAAAATTGTACCAAAAGATGATTTCAAAGATATAAAATGGGTTGACAAACTTTTTTTTCCTGTAACGATAGTAAACATTGTAATTATGTTCTCTCTCAATTACTCAATTCTGCTGTTACATCATGAAACCAGCCTCAGAAAAATATATAGATGAATTGCTGTGGCCATGTATTTCAATAAAAATTTATTTAAAAAACAAGCAGCAAGCCAGATTTGACCCATGAGTTGTAGTTTGCAACGCCTTCCTTATTTAGAATTTGAAAGGATTCAAGAGAGTTTTAACTAAAATAACTACATTTGGGATGCCTAGGTGATTTTCAGACAAATCAAATACATTTTTTAATCTTGTTAAATTTTCATGTTTACCTTTTCTCTTCTATTGTACAAATTATTTTGGAGATTTCTAAATTCATTTAAAAGTTATATAATTTATATTAAATAATATGAAAAATTTATGAGCTAAACCTGCAAAGCATTAGCTTTAAATTTCATCCTAAATTTATGAATCCAATATATATTTTTTCCCCTAGGCTTAATAAGGTAGATTTTACAGAGGAATATTTTTTAAAAAACTATAATTTAGGATACTTATAAGAAAGGTACTTTTATCACTGGAACCGATTCATTATTAATTTGAATTATTTTTCTGCTTGATCTTTAAAAAGGTCTTCTTGTTATATATTGCTTAGATACTAATTTTTGGTTGTTATCATGATTTGTTTGAACAGTATAAGTACAATTAATTCAAATTAAGAAAAAACTTAGGGTACAATTTGAATGTAAAGTACAATTCCCTTAATTAGTTCATATATAAGTAGCCAATATGACCTGTCCAAGATGTTTAGATCAGATGAATAGTGAGTATTTATAAAGATTGGTGACATCCCAATTAATTTGCTAGAAAAAAAAAACCAGGAAGTGGCATTTAAAAGTAAAACTTTTCCTTTCCAGTATAATTCTAATTTAATTCTAATTTAATTCTAGTGTAATCTCAATTCTAATCTAAAAAAGGACTAGATAACTGATTAAAAACTGTTGATTGCCAATAAACAAAAAGCAATGTTATATCCTCTGGTGATTTGTGATTTCATTGCATTTTATTTGGTATAGTGGGTTGTAAATTATTTGAAAGGTTAAACATTTTTGATTTTTCATTCTGTTTCTCTATCTTTTAAAAGACGGAAGGAAAAAATGCAGGGAAAAAGAGTCTTTATTTCAATCTTTTAGTTAATTTGTTAAGGATAAGATGATATCAAAGGAAAGATTGTTAGGAACAAAAGACATATAAAGACAGGAACTAACACAGAATTAAGACTTCCTCCTTTTAAGATTTTTGAAAACTTTAATAGGAGACAATTACTTCACAGACTGGAATTTAAGCCCATTTGGACCCAAGGTCTATAGGGCTTTTGAGGCATCTAATGTTGAAAAATCTCAAGTTAACAATCTACTAAAAAAAACAAAAGTTGGAGAGGAGAAAGGAAATTTTTATTCTAGAAAAGTTTTCTTCTCTGATGCAAATAGAAATCCATCTTACAAGGGAAGAAGCAGAGAAGATTTGCCCTAGTTTAGTCTTTTGGAAAGAGACAAGAAGATTATGAATTTGCTAAAAACATGTATTTCTTCTAAAATTACCTTGTAAGCTTTTAGATGTCTTATTTTTTGTAAAAAATTTCCAACCCCAAAGATATTCATAAAAATTAATTTGAAATACTAAAATCAAATTTTGGAAAGAGTGTATAGATCTTAATTTTTTAAATTTTGTGTAAAAAAGAGGTCTAGTAATTAGTGCTTTCATAAGATATTTTATCTAAACACTTTCCTTTTTTTCTTTTAATAGCTTTTCTGTTTAGAGAGATAGAAACATTCAAATATTAAAAGTATTCCACAATATGTTATTTTAAAAACTCTCAAATCCCAAAGTAGAAGTAATTAACTTCCTACTAGTATACTGATTAAATCAGTTTTAATCTGTCAATCTAGTAAACTTCTGAGGAAATAGAATGTCAAACATTAACCCAAAAAGCACATACTTAATTAGCAAAAAGAATGCTACTAGGAGTTTCTAAGTTATTTTTTAATAATATAAAAATGATAATAATCATAGCACATATGTATTGAGTCCTGACTCCATCTCTTTGATTTTATACATACATTAACTCAAAACAATTCTGGCAAGGTAGGTATTAGATTTCTTTTTCTTCAAACAAGCATTGATTAGTGGAACTTTGGTACAAATGGAATCTAATATCATGATTTTGTTATTGTTTTTTAATGAGCATTTCTACATGTGATAACTGATTTACCTAATTAATACAAATCAATTCTAACCTTTTAAAGTGATTTGCAAGAATACACATATTACATGGTAGAGTTCACTGTCAATTCCCTTCAAAAGGTCAATTTATCTCATACAAGGGGACTAGATAACTCCTATCATGGCATTTCTTGCTCTCATTTTAAATATTTCTTAGGGCAACCGCATATCTCCTTTTGATAAAAAAATATAATATTTAAATGTTTAAATGAAAAATCTATATTTTTATCAAAGAAATATTAATATAAAATAATATTATAAATGAGTTTGCTTTCTCTTATAATCACTTGTCCAAATGTAAAGCTCAAATAAGGGCTGATGATATGTTGTTACTAAGAAAAGATGATTAGT